>PVJS01012923.1:0-42998 GCA_004027185.1 Glis glis
TCCCTTCCTCTTTTGCTGAACTGGGGATAAATCCAGGTCCTTGTGCTTCCTAGGCAGCCCTCTACCACTAAATTGTACCCCCGGCCCTCAGTTGGTATTCTCTATATCAATGAAGGTCAACTATCTTCCATTTTCTAGGTTTGTTTTGTACCTCGGAGTCTCACAGGACTTGTTAAAAATTCTTGAATATTTCCAAAAGATTTAATGATATTAAAACACTTATGATATTAAACTACTAATAACCAAACCATGTGGAACAGTTGTGAATGGACAGATAAATGAAATAAAAAATTCTAGAAAGCAGTCCAAGAATATTGAGAATTTAGCACTTTAAGATGGTGGAGATAAGATGTAGTACTGAATAACTAACATGGAGAAAGTGGCTAGATATTGGAAAACAGTGGAGGCCTTAAATAATGCTAGATGGGTCAATAGCTTAATGTAAAAATTATACAATGTAAGTTTTATATAAAAAAATGGATGTTGTGGTTATTTGGGGGTTGAGAAAGACTTTTTTCTTTTCTTGGTAGTGGGGATTGAAACCAGGAGCATTATAACTCTGAGCTACACATCCAGCACTATTTTATGTTTTTTAGTTTGAAACACAGTCTTATTAGTTGCTGAGGATCTTGCTAAGTTACTGAGGCTGGCCTTGAATCTGTGATCCTCCCATCTCTGCCTCTCACATACAGGGGGATTACAGGCATATGTCACTATGCCTGGCTGAGAAAGGCCTTAAGTATAACACCCTAGGTAGAAGCCACAAAAGAAAAGAATAATAGACTTGACCACTTAAAAATGATAAATTTTTATATAGAAAAGGTGTCCTGAAATAAAATTTAAAGTATGAGAAGTGAAGAAATATTTGTAGTATATTCAGGATTAGTGTCTCTAAAATATTTTCTAAGGATTCCTATAAAGCTTTGTGAAAAAGATTAATATTCCCATAAGAAAAATATGCCAGAGACATAAGTAGGTAATTCACAATAGGATAAATAAAAATGGCCAATAAACATGAAAATATATTCAACATTCTGGATATTTTACAAAAAAGCAGCTTTGCCCTTCACTTATTAGATTTGCATATAAAAATATTGCCAGCATACCATTTAAGTAAAAATACAGGGAAATGGATGATTTCATGTACTGATGGTAGGGCACAAGTTAGTATAACATTTATCAAGGGATATTTGGTAGAAGGCACTAAAAATATATGAATAATTTTTGATACAGCAATTCAACTTCTAGGAAATTGTCTTAGGGAAATAATAAGTCATGTGTCAAAAGACAAATGTTAAGTAATGATAATTGCAGCATTGCTTGTAATATTGGCAAAGAAAGCAAGAAGATCCAGTTCAGTGTCCATTAATAAGGAGACTAATAAGCATGACTCATATTTATTATGGAATAACATGCTGTCATTAATAAGGACATCAGTCTACATTAATTGACATAGAAAGACAACTAGAAATAAATCATTGAATGAAAAAGTTGGCTGCCCAATGGCATGCATACTATGTCATTTATTTTGTTTTTTATATTTTTGTTGGTGCATTGTATTTATACATTATAGTGAGGCTCAAAGTCATACAAACACATGTTCACACTGTACTTGGTGTGTTTCTCTCTGGATCCCACCTGCTCCCCCATAGATGTTTTTGAGATTGGTAGCGATACCTTCATATTTGACATAGTATTGTTTGAACTGTTTCCTTCATTAGCTCTCCTTTTTATCTTCCCCACCCCCCTCCCCCATATCCCTTCCACTATTCTACTAGTCTTTCTCCTCATTTATTTATCTCAAGTTCCTTTTGATTCCTATTTTCTCTCTAGCTTCCACATATGAGAGAAAACATACAAACCTTGACTTTCCATAACTGGCTGATCTTAGAACAAAATTATGTCATTTTCAGGAAAGTGGACTGAACTAGAGAATATGATTCCTTTTATTTAGAAGAATGCACATATATTTTCATGTGGTCGATATGGCTAGTTCAAAATAAGATGTAAGATCTCCTTTCAGATTCTCAAATTAAAACACCCAAATATCTAGTTTGTCTCTAATCCATCTCCCTAGGGCTCTCTTTTTCATGGTGGTTCATGGTCATCTTATCCCATGGCGGTCCATGATGATCTCCTCCCATGGTGGTCCATGATGATCTCCTCCCATGGTGATCCATGGTGATCCTCTCCCATGCTGATCTCCTCCCATGGTGGTGCATGATGATCTCCTCCAATGGTGGTCCATGATGATCCTCTCCCATGGTGGTCCATGATGATCCTCTCCCATGGTGGTCCATGCTGATCTCCTCCCTTGGTGGTCCATGATGATCTCCTCTCATGGTGGTCCATGCTGATCATCTCCCTTGGTGGTCCATGCTGATCTCCTCCCTTGGTGGTCCATGATGATCCTCTCCCTTGGTGGTCCATGATGATCCTTTCCCATTGTTGTTCATTATGATCCCCTCCCATGATGGACCATGATTATCCCCTCCCATGATGGACCATGATGGTCTCAACAAGTTACCAAGGTGCATTTTTTATGACCATAGAATCTGCTCAGACTACGTTTGGCTCATAGCTGGAGCCGAATCTCAGGTGTTGTATTAGTCAGGGTTAACTAGAGTAGCAGAACTCACAGGATATGTATATGTTAAAAGAGGATTTATCAAATCAGCTTATAGTTCATAACAGTGTAGTCCCAAGCGGCTGCCTGCATGCCGAGAGCCAGAGGAACCAGCAGCTGGTTGAGCAGTCCAAGACCTGGAATCTCATAATCGGAGTGACTGATAATTCAGTCCTAGTCCAAGATGGAAAGGCCAGGGAACGCTCTGGAGAAATTATGGTGAAAGTCCAGTTTGAAGAGCTGAAGGCCAATATCTCAAATGAAAGCAGATGTACTTTCCTCAGGAAGAGCCACACAGCTTTCTCCTTCTTTTTATCCAGGTCCTGTGCCTATCAGAACAGTGCGGTCTACATTCAGGGCAGGACTTCCCCTTAAATTTTCCATTACATAAAGCAATATTCTAATCAACACACCCAAAGTCACACAATCTTAGGTATTTCATAATCCAGTCAAGTTGACAATCCAGACCACGGCAAATACTAATTAAAGCTGTTTCCTTTGAAAAGGGTCACCCTATTAGTTCCTCGGCCAAAGACTTGGGGGTTGCAGCTTCACTCTGTTTATCTGACGTTGCCAGATCCACAGCTGAAGCACAGCATAAATCCTATCCAACCTGAGTGGCGTGACCCAGTATGAACTTCCGGTTCTGTCACTGCCCCTGACCTGAGAACACATTCCCTCAAGAAAGCATGAGAGGTCCTCTGATGAATGAGGACCCAACCTGGCATAGCCCTCACCCTGAGCCTGCACTCTTCATGCTTCCACTTGGTGGATTATTATGGTCCTGAGCCCCAAACCTTGTCCACAAGCTTTCCCGAGGAGTAGGCCAGGTTTGGTGGATTCCAGTGTCCACCATCTGTAGACCCTAGTGCTTGGAAATGACCACTCGTCTCACTTTTTTTGATCCCTATGGGAATTTCTTCATAGGGATCATTTTGGTCTAACAGGATGCAATCAACAAATTTCTGTAATGTTCTGGTATTAATGAGAAGTGTTGGGCTGTGAAAATCCTCCACAAAGTGTCTTGTACTCTTTTCATAACCTTTGTCTTCACATATCTCAGTCACCCTCAACCTCAGTAGTATGGCAAAGAATAAATTAAAACTAAACCTTTTCTTGATGCCTACCACCTCCCCTGGGGGAGAAGAGATGTAGGACACTAAGAGGGTATGGGAGTTATTTAGGGGTGCTTTTTCACCAAAGTTTTAATTGTTTCATTTCTAGATGATAAGATTGCAAATGTTTTGTTTAATTTTCACCCTACATTCTAGTTTTAAGAAATGAGCTTGCAAGATTTAAAAAATAAGGAATATAAATATTTATTTGGGGGTAAAAATCAGTTTCTCAAATGTCCTCATGCTAATTTGTGCTACAAGAGCTAGGACAAGTCATTCAGTGTTTTTAGGCCTCGTTAACCCATATGTAAAAGGGAAGGGTATGCTTATTTATCTTCAGATCAAAAGAGTTCTCTTATTTCTCAAAGAGAAACTTTTTGTGCCTGTATTAATATGTGTGTGTGTATATACATATTATGCATCATTATAATACATAATATATTATTTTCACTTTAAAAATGAGAAGTTTTTGAGATTCTCTTTATGACCTATCTTTGCTTTAAAATTCACTGACCTGAAGCCAGGTTTGGTGGTGCATGCCTGTAATCCCAGTACTTAGGAGTCTGAAATAGGAGGATCACAGGTTTGAGACCAGCCTCAGCAACTTAGACTCTCAGCAACTCAGTGGGATACTATTTCAAAACAAAACAATAGCAAGAACAACAAAAAAAGAAGGGCTGGAAGGTGTGGCTCATAGGAAAAATCTTCTTGGGTTCAATCCCCAGTACCACAATAAATAAATAAATAAATAAATAAATAAATAAATAAATAAAAAATAAATAGATCTCACTGACCTTTGATAAACCTTACTGAGAAGACATGAGAGACAACATCTTGGAACACGTTAGTACAGCTCCTTTATTGACTTAAATGATCACATTTAGTCAGATCCACTTCAGACTAAGATCTCTTGTTTACCAATTGCAGAAATTTATTTCCTTTATTTGTCTAGTTCAAAGGAGTTGGAAAAAATGAGGCCAGTCTCTCATTCTGCAAGAGAGCACTTATTTTCCTCCATGGTCTATTGGACAGGTGGAAGCTAGGAGGGGAGGAGTAGCTGTTCTCATCACTGTCACTTAGTCCACACTTTTAAAGCAAATGTCACCAAAGTTGCTTTAGCAAACCCTGCAGCCTTCTTAGCAATCATTAGCTCGTCTGCTCTTTGGCTTACCGTGTCCCTTTTTATCCTGCAACCTGAGACCACATTCAACTGGGAGGCATTGACTTGACCGGCATCCCCTCTCTCTGTTTCACAGGTATTCTCTCCCAGGACTTCCTTTCCATGATGGTTTGTCGAGGGCATTCTTTGGGCTTGTACTTTTTGACAAAAGTCATTCAAAACTCTGCTTCATCTTAATAGTAGATTTCCCTCTAATGTGCATACATTAATTGTAAAGCATGTCATTGAAATTCTTCTAAAAAAAAAGCTCTGAAAAATCTTTGAAAAGTCATATTAGGATTAGAACCCAGAACTCAGGCCTCAAGAGAAAGCAAGCAAGGTTGTCCCTTGATTGGCACAGTTAGCCATCCCACTAGGATTCAGAGGTTGTTGATATGGTGTCAATGTTTGTGTTCCTCTCCCTCAAATTCATATGTTGAAATTCCAGCCCCCAAGGTGATGGTATTAAGAGGTGGGTCCTTTAGAGCAATAACTAGGTTGTAAGGGTAGAGCCCTCATGAAGGGGATTGCTGCCTTATAAAAGAAACCTCAGAGAGATTGCTCACTTCCGTCATGTGAAGGCACAGCAAAGACCGTGCTGTCTATGAACTAGGAAGCAGGTCTTTGCCAGACACCAGATGTGGTGGTACCTTGAACTTGGACTTTCCAGGCTCCAGAAATGTGAGAAATAAATTTCTGTGGTTTGTAATCCACCCAGATTACAGTATTATGTTATAGCTGTCTGAACAGACTTAGACAGTGGATAAATTTAGATTCCAATTCTGTGTTCTCTCCTCTTTCCGTTTCTTCTTTTAAATTACTTATAGCTTCAAAATTTTAAATTATTTAGAAATAGTTGGGATAAAATGTGAAATTCTTTTTCAAAGGGTTTTCAATGTTTTCTTTAGTTGTAGCAGCTAACATTTTGATGTGATCGTTTTTCTATACAAGGCATTCATATATATGTATATATATGTTATACATATATATAAAGTCATATAGTTCTTTTTTGCATTAAAGTAGATCATGTATATGTAATTCTGCAACCTTTAAAATTTTTTACATTTTATATAGGAATGAATTTATTATTTTAACCAACAGTATATTCTTTTTGTTTGAAATACATTTTATTACTTAAATAATAATGACATTGTTTCTCCAAATCCTGTAGCTTTTATTTTTTATTTTATTGGTGCATTGTAATCCTACATCATGATGAAGTTCAGAGTGATAGAGGCATAGATGTACACAGCACTCGGTGAGCCTCCCCCAGCTCCTAGCCCACTCCTTCCCTCCACCTCCCGTGCATGACATTGTGATTGGCATTGATAAATTTGTGCATGTACATTATGTCTATTGAAGTGTTTCCCTCATTGAGTCTCCCTCCCCCCTCATGTCTCCCTGTCCCCCGTTAGGTCACCTCCCTCACTCCACTAATGTTTCTTCTCCTTTGGAGTCCCTCCTGTGCCCCAATTTCTCTTTAGCTTCCACATATGAGGGAAAACATCCGACCCTTTTTGTGACTGACAAATCTCACTTAGCATAATATTCTCCAGTTCCATCTATTTCCCTGCAAATGACATAATTTTGTTCTTCTTTATGCAAATGGCCAATAAATACATGAAAATGTTCAACATCATTAACAATCAGAGAGATGCAAATCAAAACCACTCTGAGATCACCTAACCCCAATTAGAATGACAATCATGAAAAACACAAATAATAATAAATGCTGGCGAGGATGTGGAGAAGTAGGAACTCGGATACATTGTTGGTGGAGTTGCAAATTAGTGCAACCACTTTGGAGATCAGTGTGGAGGGTCCTCAGAAGAATGGGAATGAACCTACCATATGACCCAGCTATAACACTGCTGGGTATCTACCCAAAGGAATTTAAATCAGAACAGCATAGTAATGTATGGATATCTATGTTTATAGCAGCACAATTCATAATTGCCAAACTATGGAATCAGCCAAGATGTCCATCAACAGATGAATGGATTACAAAATTATGGGATATACATGTAATTTTTTAAAATTTAATAAGCTCTGAAAAAATTTAATAAGCTGGGGATATCATTTTGGATAAGTAGATATAAGGCTAGTTCATTCTTTCTAATCTATCCATGGTAAAGGAATACCATGTTATATTTATGTCCTTATTAATAGTTATTCAGCCTCTTTTGTGTGTGTGTGTGTTACTGCGGATTGAACCCAGGGGCATTCTACCTTCAAGCTACATCCCCAGCCCTATTTTTTTTTATTCTTTATTTTGAAACAGGGTTCACTAAGTTTCAGAAGGCCTCACTAAGTAGCTGAGGCTGGTGCAAACCTGCAATCTTCCTGTCTCAGCCTCCCAAGTACTGGGATTACAAGCATGCACCACCATGCCTAGCTTACCTCTTCAGTTTTTAAAAATAAAACCAATGATGCAGTACATACTCTTTAAGCACAAGTGCAAGTGTTTCCTTGTACTCGTGCTGGGTTTATTTTATGTACATCATCAAATCTGTTTGGTTACAATCTTCTGCTGGATGCAACTGGCTGACCTTCCAAGAGGAGAACCTGTTGTTGATTATCTTCCTATGGGCCCCAGCGGAGAACTTTGATCAGTGCCAAATATCAGACATGAGGGAATTGGTGGGTAATTGCTTCCATATATCCTCACAGGAGCTGGGCAGTGTGATGAAGCAACTAGTTAGGGTGTGGCCAAATTTAGAACACACCACATCATCTTTGCTTTCTCTCCATCTATGTCTCCTACCCCCATCCCAGCGTCCTTGGATTATATCCCCACACAACCTTCTATGTAAATTTTGTTGTTGGATTTGTTTTCTTTAAAAAATTTGTGCTTAGAAAAAGATATGTTCTACAAAAAAAAGAGAGAATTATTAAGTGAAAGGATATGTGGGCTGCGCCACCTTATTTTTGGTCAGGTATATTCAATTACAAATATACAGACATCTTTGCTTTCATTTTTATTAATTGCTAACATTTACATCATAAGAAGAGCAATGCCAATATCAGGTATATTATATACTGTAAAGTATATGTTGAACATCCCTATTCTGAAAGTTCAAAATACAAAATGCTACAAAATTCTAAACTTTTTGAATGCCAACATGATATTACCAATGGAAAACTCCACAACATTTCCACATAAAACATTGTTTCATGCACAAAATTATTAAAATATTATATGAAATTATCTTCTGGCTTTGTGTATAAAGTATGTATAAAACACAGCTGAATCTCAAGTTTAGACTTGGGTCTGATTCTTGAGATGTTTAATTATGCATATGCAAATATTCTAAAAGCTGAAAACTGAAATCTGAAACACCTTTGGTTCCAAGCATTTGGAATTAGGTACACTCAACTTATTATTTGTTGTTACGTTGTAAGTATTCAGTGGCAGTAAATAACCTCTCACTGTGTATATTCAGGTATAATGTTACATGAAAACCTGTTAAGTAATAAGTTCCAGTGCTTTAATTTTGTAGCTAAATAAAACAAATTGAACAGTTACTGTTCTCCATAGAAGCCATCTCTCAGAAAATATGAAGTAGCTCAAAAGAGCATCATTAGAACATCTTATATTACATTTTTGTTGTTGTTAGAAAACTGTTATATAGCATAAACTTTCATAACTTCATGACAGGGAGATAATTCGATTAGCCTTTTGCTCAAGTTTTGGGATACTGTACAGAGGATAGAAGGAATTAAAAATGTTTTTCATCTTATTTAGTGTTCTAGAGTAGATGTAGACATGGTAAGAAGTGGTTAGAATCTGAAATAAACAGTTTTTCTCAAAGCTTGGGGAACTGAGTCTATCTCTGACTTGTCAGCTCAAGTCTTGGTGCTCTAATTATCCTAATTCAAAGCCACATTCATTGGCACTATCAACCTCCTAGTAACAGTGACCACGGAGCTCATTCCAGCACATCTTTTACATGTGTTAACAGGGTCTAAGAGTCCTTCTATGAATATATATTTCAAATGGACATTTGGCCCTCAGAATGCCCTATTTTCCGGGAGAATGTTGGGAACCAGAGGCAACCCTCAATATGGAACCAGATCTACAATGTAACTTGCTGGGCCAAGGACATCTTTTTATATGCTTGTCTGGTGTGTGTTTGCCATCCATATGGAGATCGCTCCTAAAGGAATTTTCCATTGCACCATTAATGAAGGCTCATTTTATGGATTCTCCTCCATTTACTTTGGCTGCTTTTCCGAGTTGGCCACACTGTCAGATCCCCGAGGCTTAGCTGTGCAGTGAGCAGAAAGAAGAGCCTGAATTCCTCTGGAGAGTCTCCAAGGGAGATTCTTGCAGGACCAAATCCCTAGTGAGATGAGGAATGTCAGTAGAACAGGTTATTGAATTGGGTGGATATATGAGAATTATGTTAGCATTCTATTTTTGCTTAAACTGTGAAAAATGTGGTGTAGTGTTTAACTTCTGAAGTCAGTGTGCTCAGCCAACAATGAGTGCGCGGGTCTCATCGCAGATGCGAGAGGAGGGAAAATTTTTAATGGAGTGGAAATGCTTCAGCAGCCATGCTTGTAGCTGCCAGTGAGCATGATACACCTGTGTTGCTTGGAGTGAAGTCTGCATGGGTTTGCAATATGGAAACTTCATTTGCATTTTAACCAGATTAAAGACACTGATAGAGCCAGGCCAGTTTTATCCTAGAACTGGGAAAAGTGGGACTCTTGTTAGGGGTCATTTACTGATGCACAGTGCTCTGCAGTACTTTATTGAAGAAGAATCAGTGTTTATCTAACTGCTGTCATCCTAGAAACTATGTCTTGAATCCAGAGAGTTGTCACTTCTCAAATTGCAGCTTCCTGCTGGTTGACTTAACGTGCCAGGCCATATAGCAAAGGAGAAAAAACAAAATACTCATAGCACTCTTTCCGTAATTGAAAATTTTCTCTCTGACCACTTCTAGTTTGTAAAATAAACAGAAAATTTAGAATAAAATCTTAATAAAATGTTTTTCCCAAAATAATACATACACATGGTTACAAGAAATAGAAAAGTATGGAAGGTCTTACAATGGAAAATAACATTCTTCTTTGAGGTATTACGGTCTGTGAAGTATTATGGAATACATAGTATGTAACTTAAATATATGTATTTTCAATGATGTATTTTAGGAAATCTGATACATTAAAGATGGTTGCTAGTTGATGTTTATGTGTGTGGGTTGAGTCTGTCTATATCCCTTCTCTTTCAATACATTAAGTTCCAATTTTTCAATTCTGTGAATATTTCAATGAAATTAATACAAGTGCACTAAAGTAGGTTGGAAATCATAACCTAAAGCTTATTACATAATTTATTATCAATATTATTAATGATGCCATTAATAATATTAGTAAATATTGTTGCTACCCATTCACCTATCACTTTTCTCAAAATAATAGAACTCTAAAACATAAATATTTCAAAGTTACCCTAAGTGGTGTATTTGTTGCTCAATTTAAGTGTTTTGGGTGTTCCATAAATGGGACACTGGGACATGATGGGTTAAGTCTGTGTGGGCTCCGTGAGTGTTCTGAACATTATAGAAGAGATTCTGATCCAGAATTAGGGTTCCAGCCCTTAGAGACTACAAGTTTCTCTTCCCTGTCTCTTGTCATGTTTCCTGATAGAACCCAGTTGCCAAGGTGTGCGAAGACTAAATTATCTCAGTGAAGACACACACGTAAAAACAACAATAAAACCAAGCCCTCAGTTGCCGCGGTGTGAGTGAGCTCTCCTGATGCAGATATTCCAGCCCCACATGAACTTCCCTAGCTAATACCACATGGAGAACAATTGCTCAGCCTAGCCTGCCCAAATTCCTCACCTATAAAATTGTAAGATATAATAAAATAGTGGCTGTGTTAAGGCATCTGGTGGTAATTTGTCATGTGGCAATATACCTCAAAACAGGAATTTTGAAGTAAAGGAAGAATACAGACCTTGAGGACATATCAGTCCTAGTTTCAAATTCTGGCCCCAACATTTAATAGCCATGTGACTTTGGGGAGAGATATTGTGCCCCTCACAGCCTTACAGAGATATGTTTCCTTATGTGTAATATGGCAATAATGATATATTTCCAAAAGGCTATGAAGATTAGAAGCAAAATATGTAAAGTGAATATTATGTTCTTTGAAAGATGATAATAATTCAGCATAAAAGCAGTTATTTTTTGTTCATCAGTTAACCTACTTCTCTGTATCTTCTTCTTCCTTCACAGGTTTTCCAGACCAGGGAATATTCTTGAAAATCAATTTATGAGTGATTCAAAGCTTTAAAATGTTTATAAGTCTTCCATCAAGTAATACCATTTATGGCTCTATTTTAAGGAAATATTCCTAAATACTGGCCATAATATATCTATCCATGAAGCAAAATACTTACGTAGTTTTTTGATCTCTGTGCAGCACTTAAAGAAATTAGTTCTGTGTATAAATTCCTTCAGAGTGCATCATCATTGTGTTTTGTAGATGCATCGGTTAAGGTTCTGGATGGCAATGGCTGCACGTACCTCTTCAAAGTAGCGTCAACTCCAACATACCTAGACAGTATCAGCCACAACTAGGAAGGCTGGATGCATATAGAAGCATTCGAGAAGTGCTTTTTCATCAACAACTATTTATCGAATACTAACAAATGCTGGACTCTGGGTATGGTCGGGAGAAGGGAGATGACACTACAGCCTTTGTGCTTTTCTAGGGCGTCTCACAAGTGGCCGTTCTGGGCAGTCAACCTTCCTTCTCATGTATGCTATAGATGTCTTCAACTCCATAGCTTTGTCCTTGTCTCTCTTCTCAGAGCGATATTCCCATTTTACCAGTCAGAGCATTTCACATGACTCTGCGTGAGTTCCACCTCCTCCAAGCTGTCTTCCCTGGATCAGTGCTACACAATTTCTTGCTCCTGTGTATCCCATAGTGCTGACTTCTTGTAGCACTTCTGCATTCTCATCTGGCTGCTCTGTGGGATTAGTTTTCTTTTTAAATATCTGTGCACTATTTCTACAACTAGATTAAAACATCCTCATCAGTGCATATCCAACACATCTCTTTATTTTTTTAACATGCTTTTATAGGTGCATTGTAGTCTCACATCACAATGAATATCAGTTTGATATTAACATACATGCACACGGCTCTTAGTGTCCCCCCCACATCGGTCCCCATATGGAGCACTGAGAAATGACATTGGTATATTCTCATATGTACACATTGTTTATGATAGTAATTCCATCGATTCACTTCTTTCTTGCCCTTCCCCTTCCCTTAGACCACTTCCCTTGCTCTTATGCACACATGAAATATCCAAGAATCTTGTTCAAATGCAGATTCTGATTCAGTAGGTTTGGAGATGAAAACTTAGATCTTTCACAGTTAACGAGCTCCCAGCTGATGTCCCTGCCACCGAGCCTCAGGCAAGTGGCCCCTTTGTAGATGCAGGGACCCTATGATGATACCACTCAGTTTCTCCAGCACCTTGGTCAGTGCCCTGGCCATGAAAGTTGTCCAATAAATGTTCCCATTAGTACAGTTTGAAGGAAAAAATACAGACCTTGAAATGGTGCTGACCTAGGTTACAATATCAGTTTCACCACTAAATGCTCTGAATGATTGTTAGGATTTTATTCATCTATAAAACAGGGTTTTGTGCAGTCAGAATTAAAGTAATGTATCTAGAGCACTTGGCATAGTAGTCATATATAGTGAGGAGCTGACAAATGAAAGATATTTCCTGTTAATGGCACTGGAGGAAATCTATTCTTTTCCAGCTTCAAAGAGATTTATTCAGTGGAGCTGGTCTTGATATTGTGCAGCAAATAACTTAATGGGAAAGCAGGTACTAACATTAACTTGGCCTTGATTTTTATAGATCATTGCATGCCTACTTTATCAATTCTAACATATATACCAAGATGTATAGAGAAAAAGTCATGCCAAGTAAAAACGTGCCAAGTGTAGCCACATGTTGTTTCTAGTCTCTGACAATATAAAGCTGCCTCAAAGGCAATTAAAGCTGATCAATAATATCAGAGGAGACAGCAATGTCACTTTTCTGCCACAGTGGTTCTTAGCCAGCCTGTTTGGCAGTGATAGTGTCTAGGTATTCTCTAGATAAAGCCTTGGCAAAGGCCCTCATTAAGATGACTCAGAGGGTGAATAGGAGGTGGGCTGGCACAAAGCATTCAGTGCTCAGATAATTGCATTGGAAAAGACATTGCATGTGGAAGAAAACCTCACATTGTACCTCTCACATCAGCTCCCCTTGTCCACTGGCAGGAAGACTGGTTGCGGTATCTTCCAGGGTCAGGCAGTTTGTATTTCAATTTGGAGAGATTAGTCATTCTCCCTGTATAGATTACATTTCAGAGCAGCAAAATAATTGGTGAGGGAAGGTTATTATCTTTTTAAAAGAAGCAGAGCTAATAAATGAGAAGAAATGATAGAAATAGGATACCACATTTGCCAACCTTAATGGATCTAGATGATTGTCATCAGTAGTTGCTAAAACCATTAGATAGGAAACATTAGATGTGAAATCTTATATAGATGGGCCAGACTGAAATGACCTGAATTTACTAATTAATCTCTTCATCACTAAAAGAGAGACAAACAGGACATTATTTTTCTTTTGATAAAGCATACAGAAACACTAAAGAAAGTGTTAAAATATTCTGAATCTAATAAGGCTTCTAGACCTAACCCCCAGTTTACAGAAATATGGGGGAAGGAGAGCCATGTTAAATGACATCACAATGCTTTAATCAGCCAAATCCAAATATCCTATAAGACAAATGACTTAGTTAAAATCAATATAAATAGTACGAAAGGAGAGCCTTATGGTACACATAATCTAAATTCAGGAGATGGACCTTGGTTTATGATTCAAAAAATTAGATATTAAGTAATTAGAGAACATTCCATTTGAACTAGATATTAAATGTTATAATGGAATTATTGTTAATTTCATGATAACCCTATTAGAGTCATTTTTTTAAGTTCTTATGATTAAATCCTTTCAGATTCTGGCATGTTTATTGATCAAAGCAGCCCACCTTTTCTAGGAATCCGTGATATGCAAATTCAAAGAAGTACAATACTGCATGAGTTAGATCAGCAAAAATTACAGTATTTGGCAATTGGTGGCAAAAATGGGAATAAATAAAAACTCATGCATTTGGTGGGTGTTTAAATGGTAAAACCATTTTTGGGAACAATTTAATGTTATTTAGCAACTTGAAATTGCATTTTTCCCCACTTCAGGAATTCCAGGAATTTCTAGCATTCTCTTTCTAGTTCTGTGAGTCAGCTGATTTAGGTTGGATGGACAACTGTGCCTTCTACTATGGGTCTGGTTGGTTTAGTTACTTAATTAGATTTGGTCGCAGGTCTTTCCCATATTTAAAATTTTTTCAATGGACTTTAATTTTTAGAGTAGTTTTAAATTTATAGAAGCAGTACCAAGAATTTCCATATACCACTTCCCACACATAGCTTCCCCTCTTATTGTATTAGCATAATGCATCTGGTACAATTAATGGACCACTATTAATGCATTGCTCTTAATTGATATGTATAGTTTATCCATATTTCTGTAGGGTTTACCTATTGTCTATCTGCTGTCCCAGGATCTCATCTGAGACACCACATTGTACTTGGTTGTCATGTCTCTTGAGGCTCCTTTGGCTGGGACAATTTCTTAGACTTCCCTTGAAAGCTGTCCCAGTGACCTTGACAGTTTCGAGGAGTACTGTTCAGGTGTTTTGAAGAAAGTTCTCTATTGAAAAATTTCTACTGCTTTTATCATGATTGGATTGAACTTTTGGGTTTGGGTTATGAAGATCACATAAATTAATTATGATTTCATCAAATGGTATCAAGGTTACATACTATCATCAGTGTGATTTATGATTGTTGATTATTTGATGGTTTACATCGATCACCTGGTTAAAATAGTGCTTGTCAGGTTTCTTCACTGTAAATTCACCCTCCCCCACCCTCTTTTCACACCATGACTTTTTCTCACATCCCATTGGGTACACTTTTGCAGTTGAGTGTGCTGTTATGCTTCCCCTCCTTTAGGCGAGTATCTACATAATTTATTTGCAGTTCTTCTGTATGGGAGATTTATTTCTTTTGTCTCATTTACTAATATAGTCAATCATTTATTTATATCAGTATAGATCATAGGTTTATTTTATGTATTGTGTTACAACCCAAAACTACTTTATTTCATTATTTAGATTGTTCCAGTTTTGGTTATCAGGAGCTCTTTCATTTGCTTTTTGTCCCCTTTTGACATACCTTCATTAGTGTGTGTTTCTTATTTCAGCATCTCTTTGCTTCTGGGACTGCAAGAGGCTCCAGGGTTATTGTTTCAATCAGCATTCTCCCTGCTGTAATCCAAAATGACTGACCACCACCACTTAGAGGAAGGAAGGTTTATTTGCTCACAGTTTTGGAGTTTCAGGGGTTTCATCCATGTGAAGCTTGGTTTTACATTGGCAGAGCTCAGGGCATGGTGGCAGGAAGCAGAGAAAGAGAGAGAGCAAGGGCTGTGCTTTCGCATCATGGAGGCCAGAAGCAGAAGAGAGAGCAAGAAAAGGGATTCAAGGATACACAAGCACAGTCCCCAGGTCATACTTCCAGTGACCCTCCTCCTGCAGTCACATCCCACCTGTCTAGGTTATCACCTAATATGTATGTATGTATGTATGTATGTATGTGTGTGTGTATATATATATATACATATATATATATATATATATATATGGATGAGATATATGAGATGCTATATATATATATATATCCATATATATATGGATATATATATGGATGAGATTACAACCCTCATGATTTAACTATATCAACTCAGAACATCAATGCATGAGCTCTTTCAGGGGACATTCTATATCTAACCATAACAGTTATCTTGTATTGTTTCTGTCTCAGTCCCAGAATTGACTATTTCTCTAAAAATCTCTGTTTTCTTATGAAAAATAGTAGAAGTCAAGATCTGGTGCTAAGTATGCTCATTGCTACTCTGGTATCATTTCTTGTAGGCTCTGTCAGCTGACAGCGGAAAGAATTCATGCATACTAATCCATATATCTATAAATATTTCTACATGTAATGAATTCAATCTACACATATTAAATTCTTTTTTAATACTTTTATGGATGCACTGTAATTATACATTATAGTGAGGTTCAAAGTGATACAAAGGCAAATGCACACAGCACTTGGTGCGTTTCTCTCTGGATCCCATCTTTCTCCCCTTCTCCCTATACATGTTAATGAGATTGGTAGTGATACCTTTGTATATGAACAGAGCATTATTTGAACAGTTTCCTTAACCAATTCTTTTGTGTGTGTGTGTGTGTGTGTGTGTGTGTGTGTGTGTGTGTGTGTTGGTACTGGGTATTGAACCTAGGGGCATTCTGCCTCTGAGCTACACATCCCCAGCCCTTTATATTTTTTATTTTGAAACAGGGTCTTGCTAAGTTGCTGAGAGTCTTACTAAATTGCTGAGTGTGGTCTCAAACCTGCAATCCTCCTGTCTCAGCCTCCCAAGTACTGAGATTATAGGCATGTGCCACCAAACCTGGCTCCTTTACCAATTCTTACTAATGTTTCCAACTCTACTCCATTACCACATGGTTCAATTAAGCTAGTTATCCTGGTTTTCTTGTAACCTCCAATAGTGACATCCACTACCCACCACCAATTTACCTAACTGTTCCTTTTCAGTATATATGTACAGCAGTATCAGAATTATTAACCCATACCTCAAAGACAATAGTTTTTATCAACAACAATACAGAGTCTAAATTCTTATGTACAGTTCATTTTGCCAGTATGCCATTCCAATTTTTTTATTTATTTATTTTTTTGTGGTGCTGGGGATCAAACCCAGGGACTTGTGCATGATAGAGAAGCACTCTACCACTGAGCTATATCCCTAGCCCTTCCTATTGCCTTTAGTCTTTCAAATTCCATGCATTTTCAAAGCTGCCGAGGTCAATACATTCCCCCTAACCCTCTGCAGTAAGAGTATTATGTGTATTGGTAATTCAGTTAGCTTTTCTTGCCACACTCTGTATTCTTTCTTCAGATCCCTTAAATGAATTTTCAAAATTTGTATACATTAAGGTTCATTCTTTGTATCATAAAGTTCTGTGAGTTTTGATAAATGTATAATGTCATATACCATCACTACAGTATGTACAAAGCAGTTGCGCTAGCCCAAAAATTCTCTGTGCTTATTTCCTTCCCTCCCTCTTTGTTTCCCTTGCAACTACTGAACAGTTTTGATGTCTCTATAGTTTTCCTTTCCCCAGAATGTCAAATAATTGGAATCCTACAGAACGCAGCATTTCCAGACTCACTTCTTTCACTTGACAATATAACTTTAAGTTTCCTCCATGTCTTTTTATAGTTTGGTGGTTTGTTTCTCCTTACCAATAAATAAAAATAATGTGTATGATGTACCATAGTTTATCCATTCACCTATTGAAAAAATATTTGTTGTTTTCACTTTGGGTGACTTTGAATGAAGCCGCTGTAAACCTTTGCATTGATGTTTTTATGTAGAATAAGTTTTCAACTCCATTATGTAAACAAGTACAAACATAAGACTATTTTATTTACATAAAAAACTGCCAAACTGTCTTCCAAAGTGGCAGCATTTTTCATTTCTACTAAGTGGCAGCATTTTCGTTTCTACCGGTGTGTTGGTTAGTTTGGATTGTCAATTTGACTGGATTATGAAACACCTAAGATGATGTGGCTTTGGGTGTGTTGATGAGATGATTAGTTTATGTAATGGAAGATTGAAGGGGAAGTCCTGTCCTGAATGTGGGCAGCACTGTTCTGATGGGCGTAGGACCTGGATAAAAAGGAGAAAGCTTTGTGAAGGCATGCCTGCTTCTTCCTGAGAAAAGCGTGCCTACTCTCACCTGGGATGTCTGCCTTTAACCCTTCTGCTCTTTGAGCCAGACTTTCCCCATCTTTTCTCAGGAGAGTTTCCTGGCCTTTCCATCTTGGCTGGGACTGCATTATCGGTCACTCCTATTCTGAGACTCTAGCTCTTGAACTGCTCAACCAGCTGCTGGTTCCTCTGGCTCTCCATGTGCAGGCAGCCACTTGGGACGACACCGCTTTGGACTGTAAGGTGATTTGATAAATTCCCTTTTACGATACACATATCCTGTGAGTTCTATTACTCTAGAGAAACCTGACTAATACAACCAGCAAGGAATGAGCATTCCTTTTGCTCTGCATCCTTACAAACATTTGGTATTGTCTTTTTTTTTAAATTAGCTCTTCTAATAGATGCATGGAAATATCTCATTGTTGTTTTATTTCCCAGTTATATAATGAGAAAAGATATTGAGAATCTTTTTATGTATGTACTTACTTGTCATCTGTATGTCTTCTTTTTTGAGGTGTCCAGGTCTTTTGTTCATTTTAAAATTGGGTTATTTATTTTCTTAAGCGTTTAGAGTTATTTGTGTGGCTTGTACACAAAGCCCTTATCAGATATGTGTTTTGCAAATATTTTTTTTCCCAGTCTGTGGCTTGTCTTTCAGTCTCTTAACACCCATTTATTTTTAGTTTGGGGGATAAAAAGGAGTGATGGTCAGCTACCTGTGATTCTTCCACTAGCAATGGTAGAGCCCAGATAGAACATACCGGGCCTTCCAATCACACTCGAAACCCCTAATTGTTTACATCTGCTAATATTCCATTGATCACAGAAAATCACATGGTCTAATCCTACATTAATGAAATGGAGTAGTATATACAAATGGGGGATGGAGAAGAATGAATACTCCTTGACAATAATGTAATCTGCATACCATCCAAGGACCAACAATGGCTTCCTATTACTTTATTCTGTGGTCTATTCAATGTTGGGTAACTATTCAACATTTCTGGAAGATCCTAATCTGATAAGGCAATCAAAATTGTATTTCTTTCTTTTGCACAATTTTAATTCCCAGACATTGTGCGTGTTCATCAATGGTACATAAATAGAACTCACCCAACATATTACTCCTCAAGTCACAACCATTGAAAAAAAACTCTGGTTTCTCCCTGTTATCTTTTCAAAATTTATAACATGCAATTATGTTCTATAATAATTGTCACATTTTTATAAAATTTTATACTATATTAGTTGCTTACTACCAGTTTTTATTTAAATCATGATTTTTCGCCGGGCGTGGTGGCACATGCTTGTAATCCCAGTACTTTGGGAGGCGGAGACCGGAGGATCCGGGTTCGCGGCCAGCCTCAGCTCTCTCTCTCTCTCTCTCTCCCTGTCTCTCTCTCTCCCTCTCTCTCTCTCTCTCTCTCTCTACCTAGTGAGGCCCTCCGCAACTTCTTGAGACCTGGTTTCAAAATAAAGCATAAAAAAATAGGGCCGGGGGTGTAGCACGGAGGTAGAACACCCCGGGTTCAATCCCTGGTACCGCAAAAAAAAAAAAAAAACCAACTCTGGTCTCTCTCCGTTATCTTTTCAAAATTTATAACATGCAATTATGTTCTATAATAATTTTCAAATTTTTATAAAATTTTATAGTATATTAGTTGCTTACTACCAGTTTTTATTTAAATCATGGTTTTTCTAGCCGTCCATTGTATAATACTATTTACTTGAAAAACAACTTGGTCGGCTCTAACTTTTTCACACTTTCTTGTCCTATTTCACTTTGTAGATGTCATTTCACCATCATCATATTGTCATGGGTATTGTTAGTATTATTTTCATGTTTTATTTCAAAACTTACAATTTTACAGAAAATCTACAACTTTGCCAATCATCTAAATCTTGGTACATTCTTCAAAAATAACCAACATATTAGCTTTGTGGGTTATCATTTAAGACCATTTTATATGCCACACACACGTATATGTGCATATATTATTCCGGTTCTTTTAGCTTTGGATACCACTATGGAAAACTGAGGAAATTTTGACTTTTCAACAGAACTATTGCGTTTGTGTGGATGTTCTCCTCCTTAGGAATCTTTCTTTAATCCTTGAAGTTTGGTAATATCTTTAAAAACATATATCTTGGGATGTGGTATATCTCAGTGGTAGAGTACTTGCCTAGTATATGTGAGTCCCTGGGACTGATTCCTATTACCTCTAAAAAGTGTACAACTTACAGTTAATCATTCTATGGCATTTTTCTGGGGACATATCACACACAGATACATATATACACCTAAAAATGAAAGAAAACGTTCAAACAAGGTAGAAGAAAAACTTCTTGAAAGAAAATACTTATTCAGATGAATTTTTAGATCAGAAAATGTTTCTTTTGTTATCTCTTTGAACATTTTACTTTTATTGTTTTGGTTTTTTAAGTTTGAAAACACCTATTATATGTAAACTGCATCTCCTTCTGTTCTTCATATATCATTCTCCCATAATTATTATGAATCATTTTTTAGACTTTGTTTTTCTCCATTCAGTTGTCTACAGCCCATCTCCTATGTCCCTGACTGTTTTCAGCAGTCATTTCTATCTTTTACTATTTATAATTTATTTTTCATTTCCTTGATTGTTTTATTTCACCTTTTATTTCTTTACTGAGTTCTGCCAGCTTAGTATTAACTTCCTTGATATATATATATATATATATATATATTTCATTCAGTTATCTTTTATCTACACTCTGATTTCAAAGAGGTTTTGTTTTCTATAATTCATATGACATCATAAAAGAGCCTTTCAAATGTTCTCCTTCTTCCTGGTATCATCTTGAAGAGTAGTCTCTATATGCTTTTTGTTTGTTACCTTATTTTCCTTCTATTTTTCTTATTTTAATCTAGACTGAATCCTAATCTGTTATAAATTATATTTGTACAGGCCCATCTTGGGTTTAGCTATTGGCTAGAATACATACAATAGAGAGCTAGGGCAGTGAGCCAGAAGGGGAACAGGTTAAATTCGGGCACGTTGTTTCCAAACACCTTATTTTTTGTTTTTTTTTGCGGTACCGGGGATTGAACCCAGGGGCGTTCTACCTCCGCGCTACACCCCCGGCCCTATTTTTTTATACTTTATTTTGAAACTGGGTCTCACGAAGTTGTGGAGGGCCTCATTAGGTAGAGAGAGAGAGACGGGGGGGGGAGAGAGAGAGAGAGAGAGAGAGAGAGAAAGAGAGCTGAGGCTGGCCACGAACCCGGATCCTCTGGTCTCCACCTCCCAAAGAAGTACCCAAACACCTTCTGACAAACTCTGTCCCCGGGGCACATCTGCACTGATCTCTCAGAGGGCTGCTAGCACCCTTCTGGAATAGCAGCGAGTCTCTGTGCCAGGTACAGATGCCTCTTGATTTACAACAGGGTTACATCCTGATAAATCCAATGTAAGTTGAAAATATCTCTAAGTCACAGTTGCTTGGGTACACTAAGCCTAGTTACCTTCCCAACTTAGCAACATGCTGCCCTCTAGAACACCTGTTGTTTACTCTTTTGATGAGGGAAGGGGCTGACTGGGAGCTGAGGCTTCCTGCCCTGCTCCTCCAGAGCCTCATGAGATCCTACCACATATCACTAACCTGAGAAAGGAGCAAAATTCAAAACCTGAAGTTCAGTTTCAACAGAATACACATTACCTTTGCACCATTGTAAAGCCAGAAAACTGTAGGTCGAATCATTGCTAAGCCGATGACTCTATTTCATTTTCTGTTTCTCATGGAGTCTGTTTGGGCACATGGACTGTACCCTTCATAACCATGGGTGTTTCTGGATTTGCAATTTGTTTTTTGCTGAGTCTTCCTCCTACTTCTCTCGCCATCCAGAGTAAACAGCCTCCTGGCCATGCTCCCAGAGGCAAGTGGCACAGTTTCTAGGTCCAGGTATCAGTTTTCTAGCCTCCATCGACCAAATTTTCCTTATATACACAAACAGGGTGTCAAACTGAGTAATTGGTAAGGTCCATTAGGAATCTAAAGTGCTCAGATTCTATGACAGGATGGGAACACCATCACTGATATCCTTCTCTGAATGCCCCAAGCAGTGATGTCAGATTGCTTAAAGACTCTGTCTCTTATCTCTACATGCAAATATGTGTAGAAGTTCACACATGCGTTCCTCTGCAGAGTGCTTGAAACAAGGGTGGGGGAGTGGACCAGGGAAAATGTAGAAGCAAGATAATTTGTCTATTACACATTTCTGAAATATAAGGATATGAGAGTACTGGGGGTGTTGTCAGAGTTGGAGAAATAAATAAGAGGTTTATCCTACAAATTCAATCTCTTTAAATATCTGGGGAGACTCCAAGTTTCCTGAAAAAAATAATAAGAATAATAAGACCACTTGCTTAACCTCCCCTTCATTTCACGAGCATCATAATTAGAGCAAAGTGTGAATAATGAGCAGCACTCGAAGGTCAGATCAATCATAAAAGCAGGAGAAATTGAATCCCCCAGCCCCTGTACAAACCACAGCAGCAGGCGGAGGCCTTCTCTCTATGGGTTTAGAGAATTCACTTATTCCTTTGATCAGAATTTTAAGTTCAAAGACTTTAAAAATAAACAAAACAATGAAAAACCTTGACATTTGCCACACATTTGTTTTGTACCCTTTATTATCTCATTCCATCCTCTTGCCAACCATCTGTTGTGGGCAAAGCAGGGATCATTTCCCCCATTTGGTAGACAGGGGCACTGAGGCACAGAAAGGTGGCATGACTTGCTTAATATCACACAGCAATTTTTCAGAGGCAGGACTAAAACACGACGTTCCTGACCCTCTCGCTATTTCTCTTGCCTGCTCATTTTGTGGGGCCTCAAATTCATTCCCAATGGTTGCTCGAGAAGGAAATATTTAAGTTCCTTGTGTGGGGTCTAGCAGAGAGGAGGTATTCAGTAAGTTGTAGCTACTCCCTAGGTTTGAGCCACTCCTTTGAAGCCCACTCTGTATAGCTGGCCTTTTTGGGGTGGACTTTTTCTCAGTGATCCCTGCAGAGAGGAATTAAAAAATTGGACTTACCAAGCCCTGTATCTGGGAAAATGTTAGGCTATGGAGAAAGCAAAATTTTGCAACTGAAGCTAGCAAGACTAACCCAGTGTTATTTTTTGCCAACTTTTTGCTTTTAGGCTTCATTTATTCCTATTTCATTAATGCTCTAGTCAAATATGTTCAAACAAGATATGGCTATTAGCATTAACATTAGTGAAATGTGTTAAGATTGATCATCCTTAATAAATGAGAAGATTCTAGTTGTCATTGTGCTTTGCTTGAACTTGTAGATATTTTTAAATCAGCTTCCAGTCATGCCTTCTCTACATGCTGGCCACATATTTGTTTTATTTTCTTTTTCCTCCATTATTTTATGTTGGCTTTGAGGCTCAGGAGTCGTAACACTACTGCATGATTAATTTTGTTCCTCTATTATGCTGGAGTTTTCATGAAATTAAATGTGCTGTTTCCTTCCCAGTAATGTCCTCTGATGAATATTTTATTTTTTCTCAATTGCTGTGTGGTTGGCCTTCCTTGATATTTTATGGTACACTTTCAAATAACAAGAGCCCCTGCCCTGTGGGGCATTGTATCTTCGTAGGTAGTCCAGGCATCAGCCAAGAAAGCCCTTCCAAGAGCACAGAATGTACCCAGTTTTCATGCCTGAAGACAGGAGAAAGACTTCCCTGACGTCCCCAAAGACATACATTAGAAATCTCAATGGCATTAGCACAGAGGAGGGGGCACTATTGCACCCCACCATCATGGAGATATGTAAACAGGCCAATTGAGTTTCATGCCCCTCTGAGACTAGAAAGAACTGCATAGGCTTCCTGTTAGTTCTCCCATGAGCACAGAGATGGCTTTTGAATATTCAATCTAGACTCTCCCCTGGCAGCTCCATAGGCTCTGCAGCTGCCTGCTTTTCTGAGGTGGGAAAAAGTTCAGAGACAAGAAAAAAACATGCCGAAGGATTGACAGGTGCAGGTGCAGACAAGAGGGAGGGGAAATGGAGCAGCTACTAATTGCCAGACATGGTGCTTTAAAAATACTATCTCTCAATTATCACAATCACCTGGCAAGCGGGTTATGGTCCCCTACCTGTAAATAAAACCTCTAAAGCTCAGAGAGGTTAAGTAACTTGTCTAAGGAAGCCTGGGGTCTAGCATTCAATTGCACAATAGCAATCATGTGCAAGAGTGGATGTTATACAACCAGTAAAAGGAAGGATGAAGAAAGCTCCTTTTACCTCTATTTTATAAGGATAAATATTCCCAGTGATGGGGGGAAGACATAGCAGACAAAAGCAGAAATTTATGAGATGAAGTTGTTTGCTTGAATTACTGCAGGATGGAGACAGGGATGTGTCCCTATTTTCCCAGTGTGGACCCTGTAGGTCATGAATGGTCTTTGTACAAAGTTCTGAATGCATGGCTCAGTCCACTCTACCTCCTGCCCCATTCCTGTTTTGCCAACGAGTCTCTGGGAGGCTCCAAAAACTGAGATACTTAAGATGATCTAATCTTGTATGTTCTCCAAGAACTGGGGACAGCCACTAAGGTCCTGAAAGATTTCTGCCTGTTGTGTCACTGAGATTTCAGGTAAGCCAAAGAAACCAGAACTTTGGGGTCAGCCAACAACTTTGGGTTTCAAATGCAAATGGCATGAGGTGTGCCTGGCAGGACTAAAACCTGAAGTCTGATAAGCTCTTATTCCCTTTTCAGTCTCTGTTTCTACTACACCATGTGGTTTTTCCAAATAGTGCTGAGAGCAAATCCCACATCCCCTTTGAAATGATTTGGTTTCTGCCCTCAAAACTTCTACTATTGTGATGGTCTTGAGGGCAAGCTGCTGAAAAAGCTTTCTTCCCCTCGAATTAAATGCTCTTAGGCAGGAGGAAAGGGAGTGTGATATTGTTGTGCCTGGTTGAAAGCAGGCAGGTATCTCCAGCGTCAATATCAAAGCCTTCGGTGCCCGTGGTGACATTAATAATAAATGACGAGTTTCTTGCAGACTTTCAATTCAGCAACATTGCTTTTCCTGTGGTTAGGTCAGTTCTCGTGTGTTTGGCTCTAGGGTTTCAGGCATCTCCTGCCAAATGAATGCAAAAAGAATTAGCAGCATGCAATATTTTTGCTTTTCTCATCATAAGCAATCTTTTCACCCAAGGAAATAGTGTGTTCCAAGTGAATCTTGGTTATAAAAAACTTTGCGAAGGATTATTAATCTAAGTCACAGTTACAGCGGTCTTGAGTCCTTTTCTCTGATATTGATGGGCCTGTCAGATGGGACTGGGCAACAGACATTGGGTAAGTAACCCCTGCTGGGTCCAGAAGTAGGGGTTGGGTGGGCTTCGCCTCTTTGCCACAGCACAAGCAGTTGACAAAATAACTCCCTCTAGTTTCTATCCCCTCATCTCCAGCCTAGTTCTAGCCCCCATCAGCCTTCTTCTGGTCATGTAGAAGTATCCTAAGTGTTCTTGCTTCCTCTTTCTCCTTTCTCCAATGTAGGAAGCCAAGGTGAGCTTTTAAAACCAGTGCTACCTTACCCAATTTACTCCCTGGTAGAAACCTTCCAATGGCTTTCCATTCCACTTGGCATAAAATGTAGAATCCTGTCAGGGTCCACAAAGCTCTGCAATGTCCCTGGTGTCAGGTACGTTGCTGTTCTGCTCCTTTACTGTCCTCTAGCAGGGCTGGACTTCTATCAGACCCCCAGGCCCAGGGAGCTCTTGCCCTGTGTTATGGCCTCTGCACATGCTTGCTTATTTCCTCTTTAATTTCTTCTTCCCTCTCTGTCTGTCTCATCTTTACTGATCCTTTAGGTCTCAGCTTAAAGTTGGTTCCCCAGAAAGTCTTCCCTGAGCCGGGCGTGGTGGCGCTCGCTTGTAATCCCAGTACTTTGGGAGGCGGAGACCGGAGGATCCGGGTTCGCAGCCAGCCTCAGCTCTCTTGCTGTCTCTCTCCCTGTCTCTCTCTCTCTCTCTCTCTCTCTCTCTCTCTCTCTCTCTCTCTCTCCTTAGCAAGGCCCTCCGCAACTTCGTGAGACCCGGTTTCAAAATAAAGTATAAAAAATAGGGCCAGGGGCGTGGCGCGGAAGTAGAACGCCCCTGCATTCAATCCCCGGTACCGCAAAAAAAAAAAAAAAAAGAAAGTCTTCCCTGATCCTACAATAAAAACATGCATGCATATTGCTTCTTGGCATTCCCTTCACAACACTTAAGGCAAAGTCTTCTGGCTCCTGTGTATTTCACATGTGATGATTTTTCAAAAGTTTGTCTCACTACTGGTTTATAATCTCCATTAAACAAGAACTAAGTCTGTTTTATGCAGCACTGTATTCTTAGCAACTAGTGGTGTGCCTGACACAGAAGGGGTGCTATAAATATTTATTGAAGGAATAAACACCGGGAGTCTTATGCCATCTGTCAGGTTTACTTACCTTCATCTTTAAAACCACTGTGTGGGACACCTGGTGTCCACGTGGGGACCAGTGGGCACATCCTTGCCGGGTCTCTGTGATTACCTGCTCGTCCATCCTGATCTTGCTGGGCCTGCTGCCTCACTGTTGGACATCTGTTTCATGTTCTGATCTGGTCAAGCCCTTGAAATCGGAGCCCAGAGCCATTACTCTAAATCTGACCCCTGATGGACCCTACCTAGTAGTCTGAGCCCCTGCACAAAGCCTGTTTCAATAGAACACTTCAAAATCCTTTTTTTTCCCCCAAAAGGTATTACAGCTGGGCATGTTGGAGCACACCTGCAATCCCAGTACTTGGGAGGCTGAGACAGGAGAATCACAGGTTTGAGGCAAGTCTCAGAAACTTAGCAAGACCCTGTTTCAAAATAAAAATAAAAAGAGCTGTGGGTGTAGCTTGGAGGTAGAATGTCCCTGGGTTCAATCTCCACCAGTACCACAAAACAAAACAAAACAAAACAAAACAAAACAAAACAAGGCATTGTGTTTTGATCGGGCCCTCTGTAGAATAGTTATAATTCTATATACAATACCATGAGAATCAGCCCAAGCCTAACTCAACTTCTTGTCTTGACTTATTTATAACTGTGAAGTTCAAGTGGAAATATTTATAAATTAATTTGCATTGAAAATACTATGGTTTTTGCAATGTATAAGAAATCAGGCTTTTGGAATTTCCCAAAGCTATGGCATTTAAGAATGCAAAACAATATACTTCAGGAATAAAGTATAAATAGAATTATGATGGATATACCAACTGTACATTTATCTAACATTCATCTTACCACTACTGTTATTTCAAGTCAAGACAATTATCCTTTTTTTCATAAACAGACCTCATTTTAAATTTTGTAAAACCTTTTTATATTGCATTCTACTAATTTTAATAAGAACACAACATAAGATCTACCCTCTCAACAAATTTTTTAGGTATACAACACAGACTATTTTGTCTATGGGTATAATGTGCAGTACCTCTTTAGAGCTTATTCATCTTGCTTGACTGAGATTTTATGCTCCTTGATTAGTGACTCCTCATTTCCTTCTATCCCCAGGTCCTGGTAACAAACATTCCACTCTTGAATTCTATGAATTTGACTATTTTAGATACCTCAAATATGTAGATTCATGAAGTATTTGTCTTATTCCTGGCTTATTTCACTTAACATTGTGACCTCAAGGTTTATGCATGTCGCATATGACAGAATTTCTTTCTTTTTAAAGGCTGTATAACATTTCATTATATGTGTCATGGTTTGGATATGGTTTATTCCCCAAGGATTCACGTGTTGGGAGATTTTCCCCAGTGTGGTGATGTGGGAGGTGATGGGAACTTTAAGTGGAGGGGCTTAGTGGAAAGCACTTAGATGGTTGAAGGCACTCCTCCTAGAAGTGATTAAACTAGTTCTTATGGGACCCTTGAGTTCATGGGAGTGTTGTTATCAAAGAAGTAAGCCTGACCCCTGCCCCTCTCTCTGGCTTTTCGTCTGGCCTTATGATCTCTCCTTCCTTCACTCCGGCCACTGCAGTGACATTCCTGGGTGGTGATGCAGTCCCAGGGGCTCTCACCAGAGCTGGCTCTACGTTTACACTTTCAGCCACCCAAACTGTGAGCTAAACCAATGTGTTTTCTTTATAAAACCACTGATCTTCAGGTATTTTGTTATAGTAATGAAAAATAATAAAATTTGTATATACTATGTTTATTTTATCTGTCAATGGACAGGTCGTTTTTATATCTAGCCTATTGTGAATAGTCCGGCAGTCAACACAGGGGTGCTAATATCTCTTTGAGATTCTGATTTCAATTCTTTTGGATGAATAACCAGAAATGAGATTTATGAAAACTTATATTGTCTTATCCCTGACTCCTCACACTTCTCAATGCCTCCCTTCTGGAGGATTCCAACTACATTTATTCCTGAACTATACTTTCCTCTCAAATACTATAGTATGTTTAATACCTACACCACCAAACTTTTTACTTATTTGTACTGGTTTTGTGGCAAATAATTCATCACCACTTTAATGCATTATGAGGCAGAGGACAATCATACAGCACATTCAAGAATGCTATTTCAGTTCCTTTTCCCTTGTGTAAGAACAAAACAAAACAGAAACAATCCTGAACCTCTCATTAATTCATGTTCTGTGCCTGCTAGAAAAAAGCTCTCTGGCTCATGTGATGGTATTTTCTATCACTGTAAACAAACTATCAGTGGAAGGTTGAGCCTGTTTCTGTCTTTCCTTTTGCCAATTTACAAAATAAACATTTACTGATTTGGTCATTAGAGTTTAAACTATTGAACTGAAGACACATGTTCTTTGAACACAAATTGAAAAGCAGAGGATGATCAGAAATTCACATAAAGCCAGAACTTGAAACAGCGATGATTGTAGCTCCTCTTATCTGTCACAGGATGTTTATCAGGGCAGAGGGATATTGCTCTAGATTTCCTGAAGATGTATGCAGTGTACACCAGCCAGCAGGCTTGGGAAAACCTTCTTAGGTATTCTTCCAATTTGTGAAAAAGAAAGTAATTTCTGAGTTTTGCTTTGTAAACTGAATTTTGCCAAACAAGTATATTGAAGCGATGCATACATAACTAATGCCCAAGTCCCGCTCATTTTGGGGATTCAGTATGCATTACTTAGAAAACAAACCAACTCAATCAATGTCAGCACTGCTCCAAAACAGATTACACTGAAATCAATTCTTTCTTCCTCCCACTTCTTCTCCTCCTCCTCCCTCTCCTCTTCCTCCTCCTGTCTCCTCCTCCCCCTCCTCCTCTTCTTCTTTCTCCTTCTCCTCTTATTCCTCCTCCTCCTTCTCTTCCCTTTCTCCTCCTCTTCTTTCTCCTCCTCCTCTTCTTCCTCCTCCTCCTCTTCTTTCTCCTCCTCTTCCTCTTCTTCTTTCTCCTCCTCCTCCTCCTCCTCTTCTTTCTCCTCCTCCTGATCTTCCTCCTTCTCTTTTTCTCTTTGTAATCCATATGGAAAAGGAAATGTGGTTATTAGGGAAAAATCAGTGCAGAAAATGGAAATTTTTTACTGATGTGGAGTTACAAAGGCCTTGAGAATCTAGGGAAAGTGTAAGAAACAGCCTAGGTAGCAATTTTCTTTAAGACTGAGGGGTCTAAGCAAGTGTTAGTTGTAGAGGCTGATTACACACATCTTAGCCAGATCGGTGCTGAAGAGGCACACCCCATATGTCTCATCTTCACTAGTTACAAAACGTAATAAATAATAAATAAATAAAAATTCCTAGTGCAATAACAACACATCACCAAATGCTCCTTGTGCCTCAAATTTCACCATAAAAGACTTTTGGGAAAAATCAAGTTTCTTGGTAGAATGCTCCTTGTGCCTCAAATTTCACCATAAAAGACTTTGGGGAAAAATCAAGTTTCTTGGTAGTCATTCTGGTTGAAATTGACCTCCCTAAAAAAAATCACAGAATATGTAGGGGTCAGTGAGAAAAGGGGATGAGAACTGGGATGGAAGAAAAGGAGATAAAATGAAAGTCATCTCAGCCTTATTTGGGGTAAACTAGTGGGAAGGAGCAAATAAGGATGATGTTAATGAATTCCAGGACTCTGAGGGGGTGAGAACACACCAATCACAGGTCCTCTGCACAGTGAAAATGCACCAATAACAAACCTTCTTCCTGTTTCATTGCAACCAAGGCCTTCTTGGATGCAGCAGGAAATAAATGTCCCTTTAGCCTCCCTAGAAATGCTCTAGATGAGCAACAGCAGAGAAAAAGATATTCTTCAAATGGAGGGCCACTGAATTGTTGATTTAGCACAGAGCTTTATACACAATTTTACCATACATTTCATGTGAAATTTACTTTGCAAAATAGCGTTTTCCATCAAGGCTGAAGGATTTATTTGGCACATGTATAAAACTTCCACAGCATTAAAAGAAGTGCAGAGGGAGGAGGTACTTAGAGCCTAGAAGGGCTCCTGTCTCCATGTGGAAATCTCTAAACTGGACAGAGAAACAATTTAGAAAGAGAAGGGACGTCCTAGGAACTAAGACAAAAGGGGGTTTTATGAGTTCTTCCCTTCCTGTATGTCTTCCTCTCTTTTACTTCTATGAATATTTACGGAAAATTACAACCCTGTTCTGTATTTTGGGAGCAGATGTAAATCTACCAGCTCTGAACTTGTCACGGCCACCATTTGCCACCCCCGAACACCTATGGATTTCCTATAAGCAGGGTTCATTCATTGTGAAAATTAGATAATTGAAACAATCTATCTGCTTCAGGTTCCTGGCTTCAGGGGTGAGGCTTGCCCATTGCCATGACAAGTCATTTTCAGAGGGAGATTTTAGCCACCATAACTCACTGAACAATAGGTTATTGCCCTGTTCCGTTTGTCAGAAAAGATCTTTTTCTCCAAAATGAAGTTATTTATTTATATTGGACACTGGAGGTGATAATGCATCCTCCTACCAATTGTTTTCCCCCTCTTCTGCATTATGATTATCTCCCTTGCTCCAAAAGAAGAATACAATAAAAGTGTGTGATTCTGTCCATGGTGGTCTCTGTACTCCCTCAGTCAAACCTTCTGGATGAAGGGATATTGATTACAGTACAAATCCTGAGGGATTAGAGCTGGTAGGAAATCTATACCTCCTGTTGGCTTACAGATTTGCATGCGGCATCTCTTTCCAGGAGGTTAATTACATTTCTGTATTCTTCTACCACAAAGAGAAGCCTTAAAAGGAGAAGGGCACAGGTTTGCAACAATCTACCTCTGAATTTTGTAGGATGAAAAGTCGTCAGCAAAGCCAGAGAAGTCAGCAGGCAATGTAAATCCTGTGACAGCAAGGTCCCCAGCAGCTTTTGGTCTCTGCCTTGTATCTTGTGTCTGGAAAGTTTGCTGACCATCAAGTGCACTCAAGAAATATTTGCTGAATGAATGACAGTCTCTCCCACTTTAGTTCAGACTCACTGGATTCTAGTGTTCACCCCCTTTTCTTTCTTATCCAAGACTACTCTTACAATTCCATTAAGGCAGAATTTCCCAAAGCATGGGTACAAGTCTCTGAAACCTGCTCCATGGAGAGGATATTGTGTGTTCATATGAATTTGCAGTACTGTGTGCTGGATTTTACTCTAGGTGACTAAAAACACCCATTGAAATGCTAAAGGCACTTCTTCCTGCAGTTAAAAAGGTCTGATTGTGAATTACTCAGTTTTTCCTAAACATTATTAATTTATTTCATTTGTAATAAATATTCGTGAAACATTTATTATGTACCAGAAAATGGTCTAAGCACAGCGTGTGGACAATCATATAACTGTCTCTGTCCTGTGGGACAAACAGAGTACACAAATAAGTAAGCATTTAACCTATGGACTGGTGATAGGTGCAGTGGGGAAACAGAGAGAGGGAGGAAGGATGAAGGAGGGCTCGGACAGGAGTTGCAATTTCAAGTTGAGAGATTAGTGCCTACCACTGAGGTGATATTTGAGCAGAGACCTGAAGGAGGGAGACAGGGCATCCCTGGAGGAAGGGAATCCAGGCGGGGAAAGCAGCAGGTGCAAAGGCCCCGAGAAAGGGACATGTCTGGAGTGTGCGAGGAAACCAGGATGGGTAGATCTAGGACAGGAAGAGCTGGAGGAGCAAGATCAGGGAGGTGACAGGGGTCAGAGCAGGGGCCAGGTGGTCTAGATCAAATGTGTTTTATTGTTTCCGCAAGTACTCTCTCTTGCAATGACCACTAAGAATTGTTGCTCTTACTCAGAATGCACCTTGTCCTCCTGCAATCAATCACACTATTAAAAAAAAAAGTAAAGCAAGCAAGCAAGCAAGCAAGAAACCAAGGGCCGATTTTCTCATCTGTAAAATGGGGAGTATATTTCCTTCCTTTCAAAGTGATTTTGATGGATGAAATAAAGTATCTATAGCAACAGGTATGTGGTTACTTCTCAGTAAACATTCAATCTCTGCCTTCTTTCTCTTTCTCACTTGATTTCTCACAAACCATGCTGTCTGCCATCCCATGATCATGCTAATGTGTACAAGGACCAAGCACTGGTGCAGAATCAGAAAAGTCACAGGAAAGTTAAGTTAGGCAGAGAAAACTCAAAATCTTAGTGGACAAAATGCAGTAGATGTCACTAATCAAAAAGATAAGGAGCAGACGAGATCAGGTGCATTCAGGGTGGTACGGCCATAGATAATGGAGGAGAAACTGGGTGGGGGAGAATCAATGAAGGAAACATTTCCACTGAAGTTATTTATACATGTGAAATTACCAATGCCAATGTCAATATCATGTTTGGGGAAAGGGAGGGAGTAGGGAGGGAGTTGGGGAGAAGCTCAACAGGACTGTATGATTGTATGTCCTTATCACTCTGAGCTACATTATGATGTGAGACTACATGCACCAATAAATGTATATGTAAAAATAAAAGATAAGGAGCAATTAAAAGTTTCTGCACCAGGAGGAGGAAAAAGGAGAGGAGGCTTCAGGGATCAAGGTTCTGGGCTGTAAATGAGATATTGTGTTGCAGAACCAGCCTCAGTGGCGCCATGGGGCACAGAGAGGATGTCACTTCGTGCTTCCAGAGAGATTGCATGGGAGGGTGAACAGCAGAGGTTTCTTGGGGATCAGTGGGAGAATCACTGGGAATTTTTGACATGCCATGTTGAATAAAAGCAAACGTCCTGGTCAAAAATGTGGGGACATAGTAGGTTCCCCCCTTATCAATAATTTTGATTTCTGTGATTTTAGTTAACTGTGGTCCAAAAATATTACATGGAACATTCCAGAAATAAGTTTTAAATCATACACCGTTTTGAGTAGCAGGGTGAAATCTTGTGCTAATCTACCTAGGATATGAATCATCGCTTTGTCCAGTGTATCTGTGCTGTGTACACTACCCGCCCACTAGTTACCTAGTAGCTGTGTAGGTCATCAGATCAACTGTCATGGCATATATAATAAATATGTATATATATATATAATATATATAATAAATATATATATAATAAATAAATAAATATATATATATCATACATATATGGTTTGGTACTATATATGGTTTCAGGTATCCACTGCGGGTCTTGTAACATATCTACCATGCATAAGGGAAAACTATGGTATATAGATTCTGTCAACAAAAGATCAACAACCTTAGTAAAAATTAGTGTTTATATGAGAGTTTCTGCTTCTTTATATCATAAGTAACACAGGATATTCTTAGGCTCTATCAGTCTGGCTATGAAAATAAATCTCATTAATATTTTGCTTTATATTTCCCCAATTATTAGTGTCATTGAATGTATCATCACATCTTTGTTGGAAATGGGTGTTTAATTCACTGACATTTATTGAGGTTACTGGTTTTATTTCTCTCATATAATATTTTCATTTATTTCAATATTGTGCTATTGGTGGTTATTGTTACTGTTGCTAATCATCTTTTGCTATTACAAGCAATATTTATGTCATCTTGCACAGGTTCAGGAACATTTGCTAGGCAAATTGCTAGAAGAAAACTTGCTGTTTCAAAAGTATGGGTATTTAGAATAATTTATAGAAATTGTTTTTTAATTTAGCCTTCAGTAGGTGTTATGGTCACATATAGAATGTCCCCTGAAGAGCTCAGGGCTGATATAGTTAAGTCATGAGGGTTATAATCTCATCATTATAATGGATTTATCTGGGTGGTATCCTAGGCCTGTGGAGTGTGGCTGGAAAAGGTGGGTCCCTAGGGTGTGTCCTTAGGGATTATGCTTGTGTCTTTGAATCCCCTTGCTAGCTTGCTTTCTCTGCTTCCAGCCCCCATGATGTGAGAGCAGAGCCCTTGCCCTCTGCCTTTCTCTGTTTCCTGCCACCATGCCCTGAGCTCCAGACCCTGCCTGACATGGACTGAACGTGGAATCTCCAAGAACTGTGAGCAAATAAATTTCCTTCCTCTAAATTGGGTAGTCAGTCAGTCATTTTGGATTATACCAGTGAGTTTGTTGACTAAGATAGAAGACTATAGAAGAATGTGTTAGTGTTATAATTTTAAAAAGGATTAAGAGGGTAAATTGTGAAAATGAAGTCTTTGGACAACCTTTACTCAACTACCGACGCAGTTCTGCAAGTATTGCTTACCAGCTTGTAAGGAATCCTTCAGAAATATCCCATGCTCATATAAATAAGTTTGTGTATAGGAGAATTCTTTTTATTTAGGTGGATTTGTGTTTTCTTCTGTATTGTAGATTATAATAAGAATATAGCTCTTGCCAGGACATCAGATAAAATAGAGACAATAGGCTTTGGTGTGAGCATTTCTGATGGGATCATATTTCTTTGTTACCTTCTAATCTAGTCTCAGCCATACATTGTCATCATGATGAATATCATCAATAGAATGATTGTTGTTTTAATTTCAAAATTCCTAACAATTCACTCTGGAGGAAAAGCTGGCTGTCAGTGTGTGGGCTCCTGTATTTTTTCCAGCTTCAATCAGTTGCTCGCTGTATTTGGTACATGGAAGTTACACTGGGATCCCTCTTCACCACCATCTTGGGAATTTCCTTTGCTTCTCCTTGTTGTATTTCCTGTTATGTCCCTAAGTGTATTGTATCTTGATTTCCTTCCCCATTTTGATGAAAAGTATCTTCCAGTGGTTTTCTGAGAAGGTATAGTATGGAAGGTAAATCACTTGGGATCTTATCAGTTAAAAAACCTTTTCACTCTTTTATATTGTTGATTGATAGTCTGACTGGGTATTGAATTCTACCCTGAAGATTGGTTTTCTTCAGGATTTTGAAGGTAGTGAGTTCTATTTTGAGGATTGGCCTTCTGCAGGATTTTGAAGGCATTGATATAGATTCTGCTTTTGAAAAAGCTGAAGACCGGCCGGGCGTGGTGGCGCACGCTTGTAATCCCAGTACTTTGGGAGGCAGAGACCAGAAGATCTGGGTTCGCGGCCAGCCTCAGCTCTCTCTCTCTCTCTCTCTCTCTATCTCTCTCGTTCTCTCTCTACTTAGTGAGGCCCTCCGCAACTTTGTGAGACCCGGTTTCAAAATAAAGTATAAAAAAATAGGGCCAGGGGTGTAGTGCGGAGGTAGAACGCCCCTGGGTTCAATCCCCGGTTCCGCAAAAAAAAAAAAAAAAAAAAAAAAAAAAAGCTGAAGACCATTTTCTTTCTACCATAAAGTGTCATAAAGTGTTTAAGATTTTCTAGTATTTCCAGTAAGCTGGATCTTCACACTTTCATGCCTTGGTCTATTATTCATTTTGCTAGGTTCTCATGATTTATATACATATATATTAATATTTCCCAAATGCACTTTGTATTGGTACTGGGACTTGAACCCAAGGGCATTCTACCTCTGAGCTAGACCCCCAGCATTATTTTATTTTTTATTTTGAAAAAGCTAAGTTACTGCACACTGGTTTGGAACCTGTAATCCTGTTTCCGCCTCCAAAGTACTGGTATTGCAGGTTGTCCTACCACATCCAGCTCTTTGTGATATTTGTAAATCTGACAATTGTCCTTTAGCTTTGGAAAGTTTTCTTGACAGTTTATTCATAATTCCTCTTTATTGATTTTCCTCTTGCTGAAACTCATATAATTTGAATTTCTTCTGGTCTGGTCCCTTAGCTTCCTTATCTCTTCTTTCTTAGTTTTGTTTCTTTGTGTTCTATTATCTGTAAATTTCTTCAAGTTCATATTTTATTTCTCTGTAAGCTTTGGATTTCTGCTGCCATGCTTTTAGTTTCTAAGAGGAACAATAATATGTTCTCTGAATTTTCTTTCTAATAACATCTTGTTCTTTCTTTATTTGATTCAGAATTAAGCAACATACTTTCTTTTATCCCTTTCCTAGAAAAAAATGTCTCCAGATTTCTACTTGGTTTGTAGGGGACCATCACCGAATCACTTGGAACCAAGGAGGAGATGCAGAGATATGATTACTTTTTGAACTTATTTTATAAAAATTCCTCATTTTAAGCCCCCCATTCACTCCCATATTTAGATTTCTATCTGGTGCTCTTAGTTCCTAGGACTTTTGAGAAGTTTTTATCATGAATTAGGTTGATTCTTTACTTTCTTCACTTTTGGCTAACGGTTCTATTATCTTTAATTAATTTTCTTTGTAGACTCTCCAATGTTTTTGCTCTTGCTTCTATTTTTTTCTCCCCTTTTCTCTTCTTTTATTTTTTTGGCACTAGGGGTTGAACCTAGGGGCATTCTACATTTGAACCTCTGGCTTATTTACTTTTTATTTTGAAAAAGGGGCTTGCTAAGTTGCTGAGGGTCTCACTAAGTTGCTGAGGCTGGCCTCTAACCTGTGATCCTTCTGTCTCAGCCTCCCGAGTACTGGCATGCCCCACTGTGCCTGGCTCTTGGTTCTTTTATTAATTTTAATTGTCTTTGTTGATTTGTACCTTTTATCCTGCTGTTTTAAATTAGAGAAGTTTGGAAAGCATGTTCTGACTAAATGGTCATTTCTCCTCAAAATGTATATGTTGCAAATCTAACCTCCAAAGTGATGGTATTTGTAGGTGAGGCCTTTAGAAAGTCAGTTTAGATGGATTATTAGGGTGCAACCTATCTGATCCTATCTGACCCTTCACAGAAAAAGTTCGCCAATTCCTGAGATCAAGTAATTCCAGAGGAATGTCAGAATATCACAGCAAAAGCAGGAAATTGGGAATTAGCATAATACACTAGAAGGCAGAGAAGAGCACAATCTTCTCATGATGGAATTACTCTTCGATCTTTATAAAAAGAGGAAGATAGACCAGGGCTCTCTATCTACATCTTTTGAGCACACAGCAACAAGACTGACATCTACAGCCAGGAAGAGGGTCCTCATGGGGAACTGAATGTGCCAGTACCTTGAACTTGGACTTCCCAATCTCTTAGTATTCACAGAACTATGACAAATAAATGTCTATTGGTTAAAACACCTCATCTGGGGTATTTTAGTATAGTAGCCCGAGATGCCTCATACAGAATATATAAATTAGATTTGTGTTTTTAATTCACCTCCTTAACTTGAAACCTCCTTGACAGGTAGGTTTTTGAGGGTATCAAGAATTGAGTAAGACCCAGACTATAAAATACTGTGGAGAGGAGAAAGATAAGTGTGGCTAGGGTACGGGGTGCTTGATCTTCTGAGGGTAGCACAGAGATTCCTACTAACTTTCAGGGATGGGAAAATAGCAACTGAACTCATTGAAGGTAAGCCTCACTGGGGTCTGCCTTTGGTTTATGAGCATGCTCACAACTTTCAGAAAGCTGAGAGAACAGGGTGTTTTCTATTGCAATGACGTACCGAAGTCAATTCCATTGCATTTGTGTGTATGTGGGTGGTACTAGGGATTGAACCCAGGGCATTCTATCTCTGGGCTACACCCCCAGCCCAGTTTGTTTGTTTGTTTGTTTATTTATTTTTGGAAACAGGGTCTTGCTAAGTTGGTGAGAGCCTCACTAAGTTGCTGAGGCTGTCCTTGAACCTGCGATCCTCCTATCTGCGTCTCCCAACTACTGGAATTACAGGTGTGTGCCACCACGCCTGGCTCCATTGCATTTTTTAACAGGAGTGGCTAAATTAAAAATGGTTTTGTATAGGCCGTATGCTGGAATGAAGTGCTCAGCATGCAATCTCACAGCCTCTTGTAGCATATTTTTAAGTACTGTACTTGCTGATGACCTTTTAAAGAGGTAAATTGCATATAAGGGGCCATAAGTGTCACATTTAACAATGCCTCGGGGACATTAGGAGGAAAGTAGCAGTTACTATTTGGTGATAGCATCCCCGTTATTAACTTATATGCCACTTGCTGAACAGCAAATCCAGGTCCACAACAGATGTCTCCTCAAGCTTTAAGAATTCATTCCAACTGGCTGAGAGATCCTCCGTAAATTAAGGGGGGAAAGTAGGAAAAACAAGGTAAGACAAAGCAAAATGTGTGGACAAAGAAATTCTCAATGACTTGCTTTAAAAACAATATTGAAGGCTTGACTTGGTAGTGCACACCTATAATCCTAGTACTTGGGAGGTTGAGGTAGGTTTGAGACCAGTTTCAGCAACTCAGTGAGATCATTTCAAAATAAAAAGGACTGGTGGGTGTAGCTTGGAGATAGAATGCTCCTGGGTTCAATTCCCAGTACCAGGAAAAAAAATAATAATAAACAATCAAAAAACAAAACAAAATATTTTGATAAATGATTCACTTTTCTAGAGAAGCACCAATCTTTGACCTGGTCTGGGCTATGAGGGAATCCCAGGATTTCAAGTGAGTTGGTTCATTTCTAGTCTTGTATGGAGTTGCTCATCTAACATATCATTCCATCTTACTACTGAAAGACCCTTCAAGTAATCCACAGAGATTAGTGTAAATTCTTTGATCTGGTAATCAGGACTCTTTGTAGTACAGATTTTGCAATATGGTACTCCCTTTTCTCCAACTCCTTACCTCTAGAACTTTTTTTTAGTTTAGGGCAGATTGTTCTCTTCTTTGTCTTCTTGTGTTTTTTCAGTCTCTATTTCCTGCTTTTGCTGTGGTATTCTGACCATCCTCTGAAACGACTCTGTCTCAGAGATCTGCAATCTTTTCAATTAAGGGTCAGATGGTGACTATTTTCAGCTTTGTGGGTCATACGGTTTCTGTTGCAGCTATTGGATTCAATTCTGTTGTTGATGCATGAACGTGCAGAGCTTTTGTCCTCAGGTTGCTATAGTTTACCAATCTCTGCCCTGGCCTCCTGGGCCCCCTGGCTCCGTCAATGATAATCCCAGACCCCATGTTCTCTGTGAGACCATCCCCTGTCATTTCCTTTCAGGCCTCTGTAAGATTCCCACCTCGTTGTCTTGATAGTGTCAACCTGGCTAGAGCGTGCTTCTCTGGCTTTGGGGGGAGGCACCTGTTTTTTCTCCACTTCCTTCACATCAGAAGCTGAGCCAGGACTGGAACAGAGGCCTTTGTTCTCATTTGCTTCTCTCCCACTCAACTAGAGTGCTTTCTTCACATCACGATGCTCAGGTATATCAAGTGGATCAAATCCCAGGAGATTCAAGCACTCTCTCACTGTCTTGAGTTCATTATTTTTTTTAATGTTCATTTATTGGTGCATTGTAATTATACATTTTGATATATGTCAGGGTATCAACTTCATACATGCACACATTGCACATTTAGCCCTCCCTCCAATCCCACCCTATTCCCTCCCCCTTCCCTCCCTTTCATGCTCCGGATAATTTTAATTCTCAGTTTGACACTCTTTCCTCACTCATGTTGGACATGGAGAAACATAGACATCGTCTCCTGGAAGTTGCCAAGGACTGACTCCAAGATCAAGTCAGGGATGGTGGCAGGGACACATCCAGATAAACATTTCTCTTTCCCCTCACCTTTTTTCAAGTAAACAACAAGAAAACAGATATAAAATACTTGAGGATCTCCTCACCAAATTTATTTTTGAAATAATACCTATGTTCTCTGCCTTTTTATTTTTTTAGTGACACAGTGAATTGAACCCAGAGGCATTCTACCTCTGAGCTATACCCCCAGTCGAATTTTATTTTTTGTTTGGAAATAGGGCCTCGCTAGGTTGCTGAGAATCTCACTACTTGCTGAGGTTGTCCTCGAACCTGCAATCCTCCTTTCTCAGCCTCCCAAGTGCTGGGGTTATAGGTGTGTGCCACATGCCGGGCTCTATGATTTCTTTTTTTACCTGAGAGGTAAAATGCTTATATTTATGAATCCCTAGAGATAAATAGTAATCATGGATACATTTAGTCAGACTGAGATTATTTGTAATTCTGAACTTCTAATAAAATGTTTAGTCTTATATTTTTCTCTGGCTTGGTTCTCATACTTGTATGTGACATCCTGAGTGTTAGGGCTCAGGCAGAGACAAATGTCTTTTTGTTTGCTGAGTGAGATCTTGAATGTGAGTAGTTACTGCTTGGAAACCTTATCCTTACATTCTCCCATTTGGCAAACTCTCTAGATATTCTACAAGAACCTACAGAAAATAAATTTCCACCAAGACATACGCTCCCATGCGATTTAAAAACATGGGGTATAAACGTATGAGAGTCAAAGTGATTTATTCGTCATTTTAGCTATTAGATAAAATGTGAATATGAAATTAGCAAATTAAATTAGATTGATATCTCATCTGGCTAGTAACGTAGTATTAATAGCTGAGTTAAGACCATTAATTATTTTTACACCCCATATGACTAGTTCTTGTTTATAAGATGGCCTCTAAGGGAAGGAAATACAGAGCCATCCATTACCAACAGGCAGAGGTTCTGTGACTGTTTGAGCACCCAGTGAAGTCTATGAGCTACATTAACACCTGATTAGGGGAGTTTCGGGTCATCATTAAAGTCATTGAAACAGGGTGTGCTCTATAAGAAGGACAGCTTGTTATAATAACAATTAGAACAATGTATGAAGATCCCTCATCTGACTTCCTCCTAGGTGTTTTCTATCAAAACTCCCACCTGCTGTCTCCCTTCTTATCATACCATAACTCAGAAAAATGATCATAGTGTGACTTGAGGTGAAGCCTTCTGAATTTCATTAAAGGAGAAAAATCATTATGAAAGAAAAAATTCATTACATTTTCAGTAGTATCTCTCAGGAAAAGGACCTGAGTAATTTGGGGGAAAAAAGGGATGATTATATCATGCTGGGATTTCAATATTAAATTTTTTTTTGCATTGGAAGCATATGGAATTGCCATTTTTGACAGTCAAAAGAGTTGAGTGTTAGCAATTTCATATGGTCTAAATTAATAATAAGAACTCTTAGTCACTGATATTTTTTAATGTGTCAGAAACTCTGTTATGTAAACTCTATATTCTCTGATCAATCTTTATAATAATCCTGAGTAGTGGGTAGTAGATCTCCATCAGTCCCTATCTGCCCCCACCACCATTGCCAAAGCCACCTCCCATGGACCTTGCAAATGAAGTTTCAAGGTCTATCCTATATCCCACTCCCAACCCTACACCTCCAAAGAGATTGTCTCCCCCAAGATGTCTTTTATAGAAACTCTTGCAATCATACTTCCCAAGACATAGTCATTGTTATCATTCCCCACTCATGACAGATGAGAAATGAAAGCTCAGGGAGTTAGGAAGGGAGAGAGTTGGAGCATAAATGAAGCAGAATTTAAACCCAGGTCATCTTGACTCCAGATCCTGAGCTGGTCTGGAGTACCTCTATGCTCTCTGAATCAATTGCCTGATAGAAAGCACTATGCAGGTGACCTAACACATTTGGGCTAACTTGCCTGAGTTCACCTTATTCAATGAGAACGGTAGAGATGCTTGGTCTGTCCTTGTCCCCGGGTAATGTCAAAGATGGAAAGGACCTCAGAAACTACTGGAACAAGAGGTTCTCAAACTTTAGTATATTTTTGTGTCCCTGGAAGAATTTGCTACAAGGGAAATAACCTGAATCCCTCCGCCAGGGATCCTGAGTCTTAAGTCTGTGATGGATCCACAAAGGCTCATGTTTCATAAGCACCTCAGGTGAGGCAGGTGAGAAACAGCAGGAAAAGTCTTGGAGAAGTTTTTCCAATTGTTTTATTTATGTTTTTTGTTGATTTTATGTATTTTCCAGTTGTTTTATTTAGTTTTTCCAATTGTTTTATTTCTGTATTGGAATTGGGATGGGACCCGGGGGCATTCCACCAACCCCAGCCATTTTATTTTTATTTTTTTGAAATAGGGTCTCATTAAATTACTGAAGGTCTCACTAAGTTGTTGAGGCTGGCCTGGAACTTGTGTTCCTCTTGTCCCAGCCTCCCACGTGCTGATTACAGGTGTGCACCACTATGCCAGCATCAATTGTTCTATTTTATAAATGAAGAAAGGAAAGTCACTCCAGAGATATGAGTTTACTTAATTTACTTCTCTGCTAGTAGCACTAATGTTGGTACTAGAATCTGGGTCTTTGGACTTCCAAACCAGTAGAATGATTCCTAAACTTTAGGGGAAAATCCCAGAAATACGTAAGTGCACAAAGCATTATTATGGATTAAGCAAATGAGTCACACATGCTGTATTTATCAATATGCATGTGAGTGTTTTTATTTGAAAGTGAATTTATTTGAATTCACTTTGAAATTATTTATTTATTTATTTGAAAGTGCTACTAAAGCAGGGCATGGTGGCTCACCTCTATAATATCAGTGTATGGGAGGCTGAGACAGGAGGATTGCAGGCTCAAGACCAGCCTCAGAATTTAGTAAGACTCTTAGCAACCTAGCAAAACTCTGTTTCAAAACAAAAAAATAAAAGGGGGTGGGGGTATAGTTTAGAGGTAGAATGTCCCTGTTTTCAATCCCCAGTCCCACAAAAAAAGAAAAAAAAAGAATTTATAATAGTGTTTTAATTATATATTTTCTGTTATCAGTCTGTGGAGTTTCTTTTAAGTGTTAAATAAGGGTCCTCAGCCAGGCGTGGTGGCGCACGCTTGTAATCCCAGTACTTTGGGAGGCGGAGACCAGAGGATCCCGGTTCGCGGCCAGCCTCAGCTCACGCATGCGCGCATGCAAGTGTTCTCTCTCCTTCCCTCCCTCCCTGTCTCTCTCTCTCTCTCTCTCTCTCTCTCTCTCTCTCTCT
>PVJS01012924.1:0-42999 GCA_004027185.1 Glis glis
GACCTAACTGAGGGAGTTGGGCGGGGAGTGGAGGGAAACAAACTATAGCACATGATGTACATACACAAACCTATAAGACTCAATCACTATCTGGAGCATGAAAGGGAGGGAAGGGGGAGGGAATAGGGTGGGATTGGAGGGAGGGCTAAATGTGCAATGTGTGCATGTATGATGTTCATACCCTGACATATATCAAAATATATAATTATAATTTACAATGCACCAATAAATGAACATAAAAAGTTAAAAAAAAAAGAAGTGTCTATTGAGTTCATTTCACCATTTATTGATTGTGCTTTTTTGGTGTTTTTTTTTTTAGTTCTTTATATATTCTAGATATTACTCCTCTGTCAGAAGAGTAACTGGCATAGATTTTCTCCTATTTTTTAGGCTCTGTTTATGCTCTTGTTTCCTTTGCTGTGTGGAATATTTTTCATCTCAGTGATGTTCATTTTCAAAATATGAGCTTGAAAACACACTCAAACCTATTCAGACACCCTCCTAAGTTGCTCTGTCTTCAACAATCCTGAACTACGAGCACCTCTTAGCTGTTGGCGTTATTACCCTGACAGCTGAAATAATATGCTCATGGCTTGCTTCTGTCTTGACTGGGGTTAGGAAAAGAATGGGCAGGTTATGCATGGTATTTTCTAAATTAACTCAAGCTCTGCCTACAAGGTTCAAGCCATATGTACGGTACCTAGGGAGGTGGCAGGCGTATGCACAAGGTTCTGCTTGACTAGGTACCATTGTCATGAGAAACCAGCTGTCACCCCTTGTGATGTAAAGGGAAAAAATAATTTAATCTTTTAAGACAGATTAAATGAATCCATTCTACCCTGAAAGAGATAAATTAGTACATAAAATACAAAAAGTAATCCCTCTGATAAGCATATTGTATCTGCCCTGCGACTGTGAAATCAGAGAGCTAATTTAACACTGATTGGTAACAACTTAATGTTTAAAGTTGTTTCAAAAAAATAAGAAGGAGAAGTGGGTGGTGGTGAAAATCATGGCGCCGTGGCTACTTCAGAAATGCTGTCTCTGACTCGAGTCCTCTCCCAGGGACAGCAAAGGGAGGGACTGTGTCAGCCAGAGTAGAAAGAGCAACGGGCCAGGCACCCTTGTGCTTTATCTCCTCGTAAACCTCCAAAAACAGAACTCAACCTCCTGGTTGATCCAGAGAACCAGAACATCCTTCCTGTATTCCACTTATTTTTCTAAAAAAAAATTGCAATTTCTAAGTTATTCTGTACATGTGGGAGGGGTGGAATGACCCTGGAGGATCAACTCCCCAAAAGGCACCGATATGATGGACAAGGAATTTGTTAAGGAAAAAGAATGACAAGAGCAAAGGAAAGGAGAGAGAGAGAGAGAGAGAGAGAGAGAGAGAGAGAGCAACAGTGGAGAAGACAGAGCGATGACATTTTGGAATCTGGAAGATGGGTGGAGAGGACACATGACCGAGCAGAGGCCTGGGACCTTGGCCACGAGCACAGGCACTCATTTTGGGTGGGGGTGCAGATGCAGAACGGTCCTCCTCTCTGACCTTTCCCAAAGGTTCAGGGCCTACAGACACCGAGCATGGGTGGGTAAGAGGGCTCCCAAAAGCCGGGAATGTTGATGCACGCCTGTAATCCCAGTACTTGGGAGGCTGCTGAGATGAGAGGATCACAGGTTCAAGGCCAGTCTCAGCAACTCAGTCAAGCCCTCTGCAACTCAGTGAGACCCTGTTTCAAAATAAAAAATAAAATAGGGCTGGAGGTGTAGCACAGAGGTAGAACACCGCTGGGTTCAATCCCCAGCATCACAGAGAGAAGAGCCTACAAACAGAGTGTGTGTGTGTGTGTTTGAGCCTGAAACAGAGAGCCAGAATCCCACCCAACCCCACCCAGAGAAAGCTGCTCTCCAGGGCCTGCTGGGCTTGAGAGATCATTCTGGAAAAACTGAGGCAAAGGGTTGGGGGTAGAGCTAGGAGGTAGAATGCCCCTAGGTCAATCCTCAGTACCACACACACATACACACACACAAAAATAATACTATGGCATCCTGTGATGTATGTAGTATTTGTCAACTTCAAAGTGGTATGCCTTGTGATTTCATTTCTATCCTACATGTTCTCTTCTATACTTAATCATATTAATTCATCATTTTGTATTCTTACACTTAAAGGGGATCCTCTAATTGCCTAAGATCAAATCCCCACAAAACTGGGATCTACTCCCTTCCTGTACCGAAATGAGGAAACCTTCTGTTTTCTGGATGGCCTTGGGCCCCAGAGTGGAGATCACTAACTGGCCAGTGGAGGGACTGCAGAGGGGTGGCTCCCACACAGTCAGTCCTGGGAGACATGAGCACCAAGCTTGATGTGACCACTTCTACTACTTTCATGAGAGCAGGAGCAGTGGGCAGAGTCACTGAGTCGCTGTCCTCTTGCCTCATTTGGGACAAGTAATAGACATGGTGACACATGTACACACATGCATGCACGCACACACATGCCAAGCCTGCAGCGCCCATCCACAAGGCCCTGGACAGGAGCTCTGCAGAATGCCCTCCCACTCCCTCCTCTACAGCCTTGCAGCCCCCCTCTGAGAAAGATTCCAGAAGCTTCACTCACTGCACTTACAACAGCCAAGGAGAGTCTGGGAATTCCATCTGCTTCCCATGAGAGAGGAATTTATCAAATAAAATAGCGAGTGTACCCAAGCCCCCGAAGTCAGGAGGAGGATGTGAGACGGGGAGACGGAAGCAGCGCTTCTGCAGTGCTGTGAATAGTGTCTGTGGAGTTCACACCTAAGAGGCAAAACCTGGGCCCTGCAGATGAATTGTTTTACCAGTACTGTGTGTGTGTGTGTGTGTGTGTGTGTGTGTGTGTGTGTGTGTGTGTTACTGGGGATTGAACCCAGGGATGTTCTTCCCCCGAGATACAGCCTCAGCCCTATTTTATTTTTTATTTAGAAACAGGATCTCACTAAGTTGCTAAGGCTGGCCTTGAACCTGTGATCCTCCTGTCTCAGCCTCTCAGGTACTGGGATTTCAGGAAAGCACCACCACATCTAGCACTAGTACCACTTTTCTCTTTTCATCTGAGCGGAGTCCCAAGTAGTCACCACTCTGTATCCCTGATCATGGGCCACTTGGGGTGTTAATGTTACCAGCCAGGGCTCAGAAACCACAGAGCAGGCATTTCAATCAACAACAGACCGCATGTGCAATGGTGGTCCCATAAGGTAATGATGGGGCTGAACATTCCTTGTTGCCTTGTGACATCGTAGCTGTCCTAACATCAGAGTGCAATGCGTCACTTGGGTGTGTGTGGGGATGCCGGTATTAACAAACTTACGGCACTGCCAGTTGTAGAAAAGAACAACACATAGAATTATGTACACGGCATAATTCTTGATAGTGAAACCAAGTGGCTATGTCACTGATATACATATTTTCCATACTATACTTTTTATTGTTGTTTTAGGGTGTACTTCTACTTACAAAGGGGTGCCATAGAACAGTCTGCTGTGTTACACTGGCAGCAGCCTCACACTTCTCATGTTTGCCTTGTTTCTCTTTTTGAAAAAATACTCTTTTATCAGTGCATTGTAATCACACATCATAGTGAAGCTCAGAGTGATAGGGACATACACGCACACAGCACTTGGTGGGCTTCCCCTGGGTCCCATCCCACTCCCTCCCCTTCCCCATAGATGATATTGAGATTGGCGTTGATAATTTTGTATATGCACACAGCGTCAATTGAAGTGTTTCCTTCAGCAAGTCTTTCTTGCCTAGACTCCCTCCATCGCTCCCCTGGGGTTTCTCCTACTTTATCTGGAGTCCCTCTTGTATCCCAATTTCTCCCTAGCTTTTACATATGAATGAAAACATATGACTCTTCATTTTCTGTGACTGGTTAATTTCACTTAACATAATATTCTCTAGATCCATCCTTTTTCCTGCAAATGACATAATTTTGTTCTTCTTTTTGGCTGAGAAGAATTCCATTGTGTACCTATCCTATAATTTCATAATCCATTCATCTGTTGATGGACACCTAGGCTGGTTCCACAATTTGGCTATTGTGAATTGTGCTGCTGTAAACATGGTTATGCATAGACCCCCCCCTAAATAAAAGCTCAGGAAATTAAAATGAGAATAAACGGGATGGCATTGAATTAAAAGCTTCTGTGCAGCAAAGAAAACCATCAAGCATCTAAAGAGAGAGGCTACAGATTGGTAGAAGATGTTTGCCCGTTACTTCTCTGATAGAGGACTACTATCTGGAATATGACATGGCTCTGCACTGCATAAAGAGGCCACTGGAGTGACTGCCCTATACCATCTAGGTTTGTGTGAATGACTCTCCGATTCTCCCCCAACACTAGAACTGCCGATGGACACGTTTCTCAGGATATATCTCCATTATATTAAGCGACCATGACTGCGCTTGAAGTCGCGGATGGGCCACTCACGATCTCAAGAATTCACTGTGTGCATCCCAAGAGGCTACACACGCTGGACCGTCTCCCTCCTTCAGGCTTGCAAACCATTTGCTCTGGTGGCCAGGACCCTCTTCCCCAAAGGAAACCCGGGTGGGCTGAACTGATGACCACCCTGAGCAAGTTGAACTGGGGGCGCCAGTGGAAGGCTGCGAACATCTCCAAACAGTACTCAGCAGCCCTGCTGTCACGGCCGAGGTGACAGGCACACCCTGGAGCTGGCAAGGCACTGGGAGGTGAGGGCCCCTGCTCATTAAGTAGCTTCCTGCTGCACGAGGAACCTGACAGGAGGGGTAAACAACTCAGTTAGTAAAGACTGTCCATCAGCTCCAGTGGCCAGGATAACAACTAAATCACAGCCCCGTGGTACCTTCTCCCCACCATGGCCTGCATCTATCAGTGTTCCCTGCAGAAATGCTTATAAATTGACAGACTACGAAAGCTAGAATTCAGCCTGCACCTCTAATTCACCCTTGCAGGTTGGTTGGTTGGTTGGGGTTCTTTGTGTGTGTGTGTGTGTGTGTGTGTGTGTGTGTGTGTGTGTGTTAGTATGGATTGAACCCAGAGACATTCTACATCCAAGCTACATGCCCAGCCCTATTTTATTTTTTATTTTGAAAGAGGGTCTCACAAGTTGCAGAGGGCCTCATGAGGTTGCTGAGGCTGGCTTTGAACCTGTGATCCTCCCGTCTCAGCCTTCCAAGTACTGGGATTGCAGGTGTGTGCCACCACGCCCGTCCACTTTTGCTGTTTTACTTCATGTGTGCACTGAGTTCTGCCCTTCCTGGGCTGGGGCTGCAGATTGGTGGGAAACGGGAACTGGACCTGCCTCTGTTTGCTGCCAAATCCTTCCACATGCCAGCCTCTAGTCTCACCTCTGAGATTTGCTGGATGCTGAGTAACAGTCTCAATTTCAAGCCAGGCCTGGTGGTTCACACCTGTAATCCCAGTACTTGGGAGGCTGAGATAGGAGGATCATAGATTCAAGGACAGCCTCAGCAACTTAGTGAGACCATCAACAATTTAGGGAGATCCTAGGCAACGTAGACCCTGTTTCAAAATTTAAAAGAAAATAAATAAAAAGGAGTGGGGGTGTAACTCAGAGATAGAATGCCCCTGGGTTCAATTCCTAGTAACACACACACACACATACACACACACACACACACACACACACACACACACACACACACACACCTGATTCCAAAACACCAGTTTATAGGCAAGGCACCAAGAGCAAAGATTAATGTTCAATCTCACTTCCTGGTCCTTCTCATCTTTCCTGATTCTTAGAGAAATTAGGAGAAAAGCTGACGTAGATGAAAAGTTTCTTTGGGACGTCTGCTAAAAAGACGTGAGTTAAATACAGGCACGTTAAAAAAAATCTTTCTTTTTTTCCATTCACTGAGCACCTAGCTTGTGCCAGACCATATGCTGAGTGAATTGCACATATTATTTTGCTTAACCTTTGCAACAACCCTTGAATTAAACAAAGAGTAAGAGCAGAATGGGCCAGGGACCCAGGTTTCCTGGATTCCAATTCTGGGCATGATTTTTGGTGCATGATTTTAGGAATTCTGGAGACCTTCCCATAAGAGCCTCCCCAGGGGGTTCAGGTCCTGGAAGGGACCCACTAGCTGCTGGGAAAGGGAAAATAGGGGGTTATTTAGTATTCTCCCTCACCTCTTGACAAGGATGATCAGAAAAGAAAATTAGAACGCTTACTTAAGGCTTATATAGATTTAGGCAAAGAAAAGAGAATAAAACACAAAGCATTAATATTGATCAGAAGATATAAAACCACATCCCTAAGTCGGGAATACGTAGCTCAAACTTGATCCCAACAAAATCTAGACACAGGGACATCGTATTTCTCAAGAAAAGGGTCTTTCTTTGTTTAAAACACACATACACAGAGGATCATCTCATAAGCACCCGTGTGCTCTCCTTCCAAAAATGAAGTACTGTTCCTATCCTGAAAAAAAATAATAAATACCAGAAGCTAATACATTAGCTTCTAAGAAATTAGAGAAAAGAGCCTTCTAAGAAATGTTTTTGACAGTGCCACCTGGTGGATTCATCTTAAAAATGCCATCTCCTCTCAAAATTTAATTGATTGGCGCAGGCAAATTGTAGCTCATAATGACACCCTGGGTCCACTGATTTTTCCCGGTGGCTTTCCTTTATTTTTTCTCTGGGTCTCGGCAGTCCCCTTTCCATTCCACTATAATCGACTGATCCCTGAAGTTCCCCGTCTCATTTCACAGCCGTTCTACTGCATTAGAGCAATTTTACAGCAAGATTTACAGCAATGTTAGGAACAAAGAAAACTATTGTAAAATAGCCACAGACGACATTGTAACTGGCAATAAAACTGGCCATCGTGCACAGCTGGCATTTATGTAGGCCACCTGTTCCATTTTTAGCCGTTTCTGATCAACTGCTTTTACCCCATTCGTCATGCTTTGAAAGGCCTCTTGCTTGCCTCCTACTCCTCTAAAGGTCTTTAGAACAAATAAGGTGTAGAATGCGCTGCGCCCTCATACTGGGCTAACCTTGCTGGTCCGTGAAGCCATAACCACGCCCAGAAGCCCATCATGGCCAATTCTTGCTTCCAAGTCTTTGAGCTCTGCCAAAACCCAGATATCAGACAGAAGAAAACATTCCACCAGCTGCAAGGTACACTTGAATCCATCACGCACTCGTCTAAATGCATGTGTGTGGAGGGGTGAGGGTGCGGGGGCATTCTACCTCTGAGCTACATCCCCAGACCTATTTTATTTTTTCATTTGGAAACAGGATCTGGCTAAGTTGCCGAGAGCCTCACTAAGTTGCTGAGGCCAGCTTAGAACCTGCTGTCCTCCTGTCTCAGCCTCCCAAGTACTGGGATTACAGGCCTGGGCCACCATGCCCGGTTTAAAATTTTGAAATAAAATATTCAAGGAGATCTGTGCTGTCTATCCACTGTGGGGAAGATAAGAAAGCCATACTTTGTAGGAACAGTTCCTACTTAGTGAATGTCTATTCTGTCTATTCTATAAGAGCTGAAAAATTTACTGTTAGGTCGGGCCCCCTTCCCCTTCCCCTTCCCCCTCCCCTTCCCCTTCCCCCTCGCTTCTGCAGCTGGGACAGGAGACCCAGAGCGCGACAAGTTTCAAATCTCACGGGAAGACCTGCTTTGTTCTGCCTCATCTCACAAGAAGATGCCTCACTGACCCCTGACCCCAGACTCCGCTATAAAAATGCCCTCCCTTCCTCTCCTGGTGCGACTCTGCTGACCGAGACCCCTACCAGTCAGCAGACCTCGCCCGGGAGCGCAATAAAGAAGTTTCTGCATTCTGTCTGCTAAGCTCTCATCTCTCACGTGACTCACATTCGCTTTATCTGTTACATGTACATATATTATTTCTGCACCCTGTAACAACTCTACAAAGTTGGTTGAATCAATCACTCATTATCTCTATGATTTCATGATATTTATTTATTTATTTATTTATTTATTTATTTATTTTGTGTGGTACTGGGGATTGAACCCAGGGGCATTCTACCTCCGAGCCACACCCCCATCCCTATTTTATTTTATTTTTATTTATTTATTGCTGTTGTTGTTGTTTTGAAACAGGGTCTTTCTAGGTTGCTGAGAGTCTTCCTAAGTTGCTGAGGCTGGTCTCAAACCTGCTATCCTCCTGCCTCAGCCTCCCAAGTCCTAGGATTACAGGCGTGCACCATCACGCCCAGCCAGTGAATTTTAATTCAGTTTAGTAGTTGACCTATCAACTGTCCAGGATTGTAAAAAAAATTCAAAGTAACATAGTCATAAGTAAGATCCACCAAATGCTTGTTCTTGGCTAAGCGTCCTCATGAGACTTCCCTACATATTAATTCATGCTGCCAATCACAACCAACCTCTGAAGTGAGTAGTATTAATATGCCCAGTTCATAAAAGAAAGCAGATAGACCACACACTAGCAAGTGACAGAACATGAAGTCCAAAAATCTCATTGCAGAGCACTACAGTCTTTTGACAATTAGACATGGCTATTTCTTGATGATGATGATTATTTTGTGTGGGGGGGTGAGTGGGTGGCTGCATGCACGTGTGTGGTACTGGGGGTGGAAACTCGGAGCCTTCTATCTCCAGGCTACACCTCCTTCCAGCCATATTTATTTATATATATATTTTTTTTCATTTTGAAACAGAGTCTCTCTAAATTGCTGAGAACTTCACTAAATTGTTGAGACTCGCTTCCAACCTGTGATCCTCCTGTCTCAGCCTCCCAAGTCCTGGGATTACAGGTGTGTGCCACCACACCCAGCTTGATGATTATTTTCTTTTTAAGAAATGAGTTGAAGTCAGTATAGATGGCAGAGTAAAGACTGCCAGAAATTCTCTTCTCCATAGAAACTATGTAAAAGTTTGCTAATAAAAAATGTCAGGATCAACTTTTTCTAGGACTCCAGAAATTAATCAAGAACTTAGAACTCAGGAAGCATATATGGAAGGAAAATAGCCTAATCTCAGTAAGAGCGGCGAGCTCTGTGGAATTTTAACTTGCCTTAGCCCCTCCCTATCTCTCCAGCTCTAAAGTAGACTCCAAACATAACAATCCACGTTCCTGCTGCAGACTGACAGCCATCAGGAATAGAAACTGTTGTCTGGTGCAGTGGTGCACGCCTGTAAGCCCAGTACTGGGGAGGCTAAGAGCAGAGGATTGCAGGTTTGAGATCAGCCTCAGCAACTTAACAAGACCCTCAGCAACTTAGAGAGACCATGTTTCAAAAAATAAAAATAGAAAGGGCTAGGAGTGTAACTCAGGGAAGGAAGGAAGGAAGGAAGGAAGGAAGGAAGGAAGGGAGGAAGGGAGGAAGGGAGGAAGGGAGGAAGGGAGGAAGGAAGGGAGGAAAGAAGGGAGGAAGGGATGGAGGGAGGGAGGGAGGAAGGAAGGAAAGAAGGGAGGAAAGAAGGGAGGAAAGAAGGGAGGAAAGAAGGGAGGAAGGGATGGAGGGAGGGAGGGAGGGAGGGAGGGAGGAAGGAACTGTTTTCCAAGAAAGCACAGACCTGAACTTACCAGAAAAAGAATTTAAATCAATCATTTTAAATGTGCTCCAAAAACTAAGTGAAATGATGTCTAAAGAACTACAGGAAGGAATGAAAACAATACCTCTACAAATACAGAATATTCATGAAGGGTTTGGAAATTATTTAAAAATTAAATTTCTGGCATTGAAAAGTCCTATAAAATGAAAAATTCATGATAGAGGCTCTGTAGCAAATTTGAACAAGCAGAGGAAAGTCCCAGCAAACTTGGAGATAGGTCGTCGGATGCTGTCCAGTATGAAGGACAGAAATAGAAGAGAATGAAGAAAACAAACACAGCTTTGGAGCCTTTGAGATGCCATCTACAGAGCAACCCATGCACAGGGAGCATCCCAGAAAGAGGGGAGAAAGAAATATAAAGGATATTTGAAGTTGTAATAACTGAAAGTTTCTCAAACGTATCAAATATGGGAAAAATGTTAACTCGCATATCTAAGAAGTTTAACAGAGGCCAGGCGTGGTGGCGCACGCTTGTAATCCCAGTACTTTGGGAGGCAGAGACCAGAGGATACAGGTTCGCGGCTAGCCTCAGCTCTTGCTCTCTCTCTCTCTCTCTCTCTCTCTGTCTCTCTCTCTACTTAGTGAGGCCCACCGCAACTTCGTGAGACCCGGTTTCAAAATAAAGTATAAAAAATAGGGCCGGGGGTGTAGTGCGGAGGTAGAACACCCCTGCATTCAATCCCCGGTACCGCAAAAAAACAAAAACAAACAAACAAAAAAGAAGTTTAACAAAGTCCAAGTAAGGGGAACTCAAAGAGATATATAGCCAAATACACCATAACCACACAGTTGAAAGACAAAGACAAAGAGGATCATGAAAACGCAAGGCCTGTAGAAAAATCCACAAGAAGATCCACGGCTGATCGCTCCTCAGAAACCATGGAGACCGGAAGACATTGAGTGACATTGTCTAAGTGGCGACAGAAAAGAAAAAAGAACTGTCGACAAAGAATTCTGGATCTGACAATATTGTCAAAATAAGGGAGAAATTAAAACTTCCTTAAAAAAAACCTGAAGAATCCATCGCTACTTGTCTCCTGCAAGAAATCTTTCAGACTGAGAAAAAAGAGTAAACACTCATATTCAATGAAGAAATAAAGAGTACCAGACAAGGTAACAACTTACGAAAATTAAAAAATAGAGTAGAAACGTAGTTTTGTTTATAACTCTTTGTTTCTCCTATCTGATTTCTTAAAAATGTGCATCAAGCAATAATTATGAATGCGAGTTGATGGGCATCCAAGACATAAGGTAAAATTTCTATGATAATAGAAAAGGAGAAGGGTGTGGATCTGCCTATTAGCAAAATTTTATATGATATAGTAATCAAGTCGGTATTAATACAAACTAGATTGTAATAAGTTAATAGGGTAATTGTATCCCCAGGGCAATCACTAAGAAAATAACTCAAAAAATATATAGTAAAATAAACACTAAGGGAATTAAGATACAGCATTAGGAAACACCTATTAGATATAAAAGAAGGGAGTAATGGGGGCAAAAAGAAATAGGATATATACAACACACATAGCAATATGGCAGATGTAAACTCTACATATCAGCTGTAAATTTCAAATAAACCTTCCAATTAGAAGGCAGAGCTTGGCAGAATTTATTTTTAAAATACATCATCTAAACTGCTACTTTCAAAAGAGAAAACTACACCCAAAGAAAGAAGAAGGAAAGAAAGAAATACTAGGGCAGGAATAAACAGATAATGAAAAATAATAGAGAAAATTCAACAAAACCAAAACACGGTTCTTTAAAAATATCTGAAATATTGACAGAACTTTAGTTAGGCTGAAAGGGGAAAATAAGAGAGAAGATTCAAGATACAAAATCAGGAAAGAGAGGATGTTACCACCAACCTTCTAGAAATGTGAAAATTAGACAACCTAGATGAAAGAGACAAATTCCTAAGATGACAAACTACAAAAACTGACTCAAGAAGAAATAAAAATATGAATATGGCAAAAACAGAGATTGAATTACTAGCCAAAAATCTTCCCTCAAAGAAAAACTTAGGACAAGATGACTTCACTGGTGAATTCTACCAAATATTTAAAGAAGAATTAACATAAATTCTTCACAAACTCTTCCCCAAAGAAATGAGAAGGGAACATTCCCCAACTTACTCTTTGAGGTCAGTATTACACTGATACCAAAACCAGACGAAATCCATGAGATTTGAAAATTACAGACCATTATCTCTGTGAAAACAGATACAAAAATCCTCAGTACTAGCAAACCAAATCTGGCAACATACAAAAAAATATTCAGCAAACTAGGACTAGAAGTGAACTTCCTCAAACTGATATATGAAAATCTCATACAAATATTATTTTTATTTTATTTTATTTTGTACTGGAACTTGGACCCAGAGGCATTCTACCTCCAAGCTATACCCCTAGTCTTTTTTTTTTTAAGGGTCTCGCTAAGTTGATGAAGGCCTGACTACGTTGCTAAGGCTGGACTCGAACCTGCAATTCTCCTGTCTCAGTCTCCCAAGTACTGGATGACAGGCATATGCCACCACATTGGGCCCATAATAATATTATTTCATATGGAAGCCCCCTTTTTTCCTCTCTCTTCCTCCTTCCCCCAGTCGCCTTCTACTAACTACTCTACTGGTCTCACTCCTCATTTTCACGAAGTCCCTTTTGTTTCCTATTTTCTCTCTAGCTTCCACATACAAGGGCTAGCATACAACCCTGGACTGTTTGAGACTTGGCTGGTTTACTCGGCATAATGTTCTCTAATTCCATCCATTTCCCTGCAAATGACATAATTTTGTTCTTTCAGGCTAAGTAAAACTCCACTATGTATACACCACATTTTCTTTATCCACTCCTTTGTTGATGGACACCTAGATTAGTTCTAGAATTTGGCTATTGTGTATTGTGTTCCTGTTAAGTGCGGGTATGCTTGTATCACTATTGTATTCTAATTTAATTCTTTTTTGTGTGTGTGGTACCAGGGACTGAACCCAGGGGCATTCTACCTCTGCGCTACACCCCCGGCCCTATTTTTTATACTTTATTTTGAAACCAGGTCTCATGAGGTTGCAGAGGGCCTCACTAAGTAGAGAGAGAGAGAGAGAGAGAGAGAGAGAGAGAGAGAGAGGGAGAGAGAGAGAGAGAGAGAGAGAGAGAGAGAAAGAGAGAGAGAGAGAGCTGAGGCTGGCCACGAACCCGGATCCTCCGGTCTCTGCCTCCCAAAGTACTGGGATTACAAGTGTGCGCCACCACACCCGGCCTAATTTAATTCTTTTGGAAAGATACCAAGGAGTGATTATGGCTGGGTCACAGGCTGGTTCCATTCCTAGTCTTTTAAAGAACCTCCATACTGATCTCCATAGTGGTTGTAATAATTTACAGTCCCACCAACAGTGCATGAGTTCCCTTTACCCCACATCCTCATCAGCATTTACTATTATTTATATTTTTTTTTTGTAGTACTGGGGATTGAACCCAGGGACATTCTACATTCAAACTACACCCCCAGGCCTATTTTTTATTCTTTACTTTGAAACATGGTCTCACTAAGTTGCAGAGGGCCTCACTAAGTAGCTGAGGCTGGCCGCGAACCTGCAATCCTCTGGTCTCAGCCTCCCAAGTACTGGGATTACAAGCGTGTGCCACCACGCCCAGCCAACTGCTACTTTGAACTGCTGGAAAAGACCAAGCCATTTCCTCCCTTGCATCATGTAGAAGAACAAGCCACAGAGGATGAAAATCAGGACATCAGTGTCCCAGTAGACTCCTCTGAGTCCCTGAGTCCTGTGTCCAGCTCCTAGAGCTCTTTAGAATGTGCCTTAAGAGAAGCAGAGCTAAGTTCCCTGTCACCTTCCATCTTTACTGACATTTTCTCAGTTAGGAGACTTGGCAAGGGACCATGCAGAGAAGTCGCTGAGGCCGTGAGCCAGGCACACAGGGGCTGCAGAGGACCTTACTACAGCAACAGAAGCCCAGGGGTCCCTTCAACCTTTGGGAGAAGCCCCTCACCTTGAAACCAGGACCTCTTTCTCCTCTGTAACCAGCAACTCTGATGGAAACAGGTCATCCTTCCAAGCACCGTGCTCCAGCACTGGCCGCCTTATTCTCTGGTGTGCTCTCAAGCGCCCATCTGCCCTCCTACGGCATCAAATTCTGTATTAAGTCATCACCAAGGTGCCACGCAGGTCTTTGCATCTTACACAACCCCCAAGTCCTGGGCTCCCGAGGAAAATGCCTGAGGCTGTACCATAGTTAGACCTGTTTCCCTTAAGGGCACATCTCTAGTGAGAAATCACCAGGACTTTAAAAACCTTTAGTGCAAAAGAAAGAAGCTTAGAAATCATACAGTAAAATGACTCCTAACAGGTGTGGTCTCTTCCACTGTGGACGGTGAGAGGACTTCAGCTGCCATTGACAAGTTATGTAATCGATGCAAGTTTAATTTAGAACTAATTAAATTACGCAGTAAGAAAGGTTTCAACCCTGCTTATAAGGGCAAGAAGAAAGTTCCAGTTTGGCAATACTATGTGTCTAAAATGCCTCTGCACCGCACCCGAATCTTCTCCAACAGTCAGGATTTGGGTCTCCAGCTCTGAGTCTTGCAGATAGCTATTTCTGGTATTTGGGCATAATTTAATAATTCGATGATACTTTCCTGCTTTTATTTTACACACACACACATACACACACACACACACACACACACTCTACATACATACATGTGTCGTATACATACTCCTCATGGCAAGCAATAGTAGTTTTCTAACTATGGGCATGGTATAGTCTCCTTTAAAAATATACAGAAGTGCTGTATATTTTAAAAGTGCACACACCTGTTATTCCAGTACTTGGGAGGTTGAGACAGGAGGATCACAGGTTCAAAGCCAGCCTCTATAATTTAAGTGATGCCCTCAGCAACTTAGGGAGACCTTGTTTCCAAATAAAAAAATAAACAGGGCTGGGATGTAGCTCAGAGGTAGAATGCCCCTGGTTTCAATCCCTAGCAACATGCACACACACACACAAACACACAAGTTTAGCCAGACATGGTGGTGCACACCTGTAATCCCAGTACTTGGGAGGCTTGATCACAGGTTCAAGGCCAGTCTCTGCAATCTAGCCCTTAGCAATTTAGTGAGACCCTGTTTCAAAATAAAATAGGGTTAGGGGTGTGGTTCAGAGGTAGAATGCCCCTAGGGTCAATTCCTAGTATATCTATCTATTTATCTATCTATCAACTATCTATTATCTATCTATCTATCTATCTATCTATCTATCTATCTATTATCTATCATCATCTAGCTACAGAAGTTTAAAGGGAGACTGAAGTAGAACTTGCTGTGTAAATCCCAGGGGTGCTCGGCAGGCATTGGCCTTGGTCTGGGCACGGGGGTTCATACCATGGCTGTGGACCTGGCCACACTGCAGAGGTGCTAACTGAACATATGGGCAACTGAAGTTTGGGAAACACTAGCAAAGTAAAACATCTCTGTTTTTGAGACGAGAAAGCCGCATCAGAGCAGGGCTGGGTGCTTTGCGCCAAGGAGGGAGAGCAGCCTTGTTTACTTTCGTTAACAGGACATCGTCTAGGGGAGACACTGCTAGCTCTCCCCACATCTACTGGACCTCAATTTAGCTGGATGCAATGCTATCCAGACAAAACACCCCAGTTTCTATTAGTGTTCACATTGATATGGTGGGTGACCAAGTCCTAGTCAACAAGATGAAAACAGAGGTGTTTTGGGAAAATTTCAGGAAATTGCCTCGGAAGAAAGGCACACACACTCCTTTCTTCCTTTCCATCCTTCTACTCTCTGGTACTGGGATGTGATGGCTGGATCTCTAGGAGCCATCTTGGGCCATGAAAACGAAACAATGCGTATGAAAGCTGGAAACAGCCAGGGAAGCTGATAACGACCTACCGCACCTATCTAGGACCTCATAATTCTGCTTTTCTGCACGTGATGGAAACATGTATATTGTGTTTCAGTCCTTTGGGTTTAAGGTCTTGTTCTCCCATATGCCACCAACTATTAACTTTAACTAGTATTTGAACGTTGACTCCTGTAGACTCCTTCAGCATGTGCAAAGCCCTATCACACCCACTAACTTATCTGATCCTCACAACAACCTTGAGAGATATGCAAGCAAAATCCTTTCTCTAACATCAAATGAAAAGGCTGTAAGTCCACAGCTGGCAGGAGGCCAGAGGGATTTGTAAGGACTAGAACTTCTGGCCCAGAGCCCGTGTTCAATCTTTGCTCCCCACAGAGCTGAGTGAGTGAGGCTCATCCTTGATTCCGCTGTCGCCCAGCCCCCGAGACAACCCACTCAGAATATCCTAGGCTTCATCTGGTGTCTGGATTTTCCAAACAGCATTAGCTTACTTAGCAGAGAAGTCTGTACAATATATTTTTTTTTGGTACTGGGGATTGAACCCAGAGGCATTCTACCTCCAGGCTACACCCCCAGCCCTATTTTTTATTCTTTATTTTGAAACAGGGTCTCACTAAGTTGCGGAGGCCTCACTAAGTAGCTGAGGCTGGCTGAGAACTCAGATCCTCCCGTCTCGGCCTCCCAAGTACTGGGATTATAAGCGTGCGCCACCATGCCCCAATAGTACAATATTAAATGAAGCAAGCCCCCCCAAACACCCCCGCCCCACCATCTTACCTTAGTCATAGTTTAAAACCATGCTCCCTAGCCTGGCAGGGTAGCATATGCCTGTAATTCTGGTACTTGGGAGGCTGAGACAGGAGGATCACAGGTTTGAGGCCAGACTCAGCAATTTAGGGAGAGCCTCAGCGACTTAGTGAGACCTTGTTTCAAAATAAAAAATAAAAAGGACTGGGGGTGTAGCTCGGATTGAATGTCCCCAGGTTCAATCCCAGTACCAAAATAAATTAGTTAAGCCAGGCTTTCTGCTTTCATTGAATGTTAGGCCATGAAAGTGCCAAGTGCAGCCTTTGTACCGTTTTTCCCCTCCCGGTGACCACTTCTACACCAGCCACAGAAGTCATGGAGACCGCTGCATTTTGCTGTCTGGACTGGCGAGCTTCATGCCCGCAGCGCCGTAGGTGGGGTGCAGCTGTTTGCCCGTGCAGGACTGAATCGGCCGGGTGACTGCACGCCCTGGGCACACTGAGCGTCTCCCAGCCCGCTCCTCACTGGCTGTCGGGCCACCCCCTGGGCACGGAGCTCCCTGGAGCATGTTCACTGCTGAGCTTGGTGAGGCCACGGGGAGCGCGCAAATTGTTAAGTGAGACTAAATTCCAGGCAAACCTTTGAGATGAAAAGATCTTGCCGCAAAGCAGACGAAAGCGAGACAAGGCAGTCTGATCAGAAGCGAGACCAAGCCCAGGAGGGCTGAGCTGCTCAAGGAGAGGCCGCTGAGCTGAGCGGGGTCGTTGGAGACCCCGCACTCAGTGCTGGGGCCTCCGGGATGTGAGTTTAGAAGCTGGGATGAATTAGCGGCATCTGCAGGGGCCAGGAATTAATCCTCCTAATGGGTTCCATATTGTTCCCTTCCTCATTAGTGTTCTGTACCCTCTGTGTTTTAAGAGAGATGTCAAGACCTGGAGATGGTCCAGAGAAAAGCAATAAAAATGATAAAAGGGCAGGGAAATAGGTCTTAGAAAAGGTGAGCAGAGAATTAGAGACTGGAGAAGAGGAGGCCGCAAGTGACCTTAACCATGACCTTTGCCTGAACGGAAGGTCGGCAGCCTCTGAACCCCAGAAAGCTCGCTCCCCACCCTGACTGCCTCCAAGGAAACCTAATACACAGCTATTTTGAAACAGTGTCTTTTAAAGCTTATTCTCCATTTGCATCCAGCTGGTGTTGGGTTAACCCAGCTTGAGTCTAAATCCAGCCCACAAACCTTTGCCTCTAGAAAAATCTCTCTGCCAGATGTTGCCCCTGGCTTGGGGTTTCATCCCCAAATTAACACCAGTTAATTTGAGTCTCAAATTTTAAATCAGAAGAAGGTGATGAAGACATTAGAATTCTCAGAAAAGTTAGAGAAGAGCCATAGAGGGACACAAGGCAAAGGAGGGGAAGGAAACAGAAGACGGCAGATGCTTGGTGGGTCAGCTGTGGTGGACAAGCTGCTGTCTTTAGTAGACATGGCTACTGAGGGTGACTAAGCCATGGTACCTGCTATGGTTTGGATCAAGAATGTCCCCCAATGTCCCATGGGTTAAAGGCTTGGTCCCCAGAGTGGGGCTATTAAAAGGTGGTGGAACCTTTAAGAGGCAAAGCCTAGTGGGAGGTCTTTAGGTCATTGGGGGCAGGTCCTTGAAGGACACCGTGGGAGCCTGGCCCCCTCCTCACTCTCCTTTTGCTTCCTGGTCATGAGGTGAGCAGTTTTGCCCCATCACTCGCTCCCACCATGATGAGCTGCCTTGCCACAGGCACCAATCAATGGGGCCAATTGACCACAGACTGAAATCTCCAAAGCTGCGAGCCAAAGTAAACCTTTCTTCTTTATAAGTTGATCATCTCAGGTAGTTGTTACACTGATGGAAAGCCTAATGACACAGCGCCTATCCCCAAGGCATTCCAAGCCCAGGCAAGCTCAACAACACAGAAGGGTCAGGTTGGAGCCAGAGGTGTGGTGCCAGAGACGAGGGGCTGAAAAGCACAAACTCCTCTTGGGCAGGACTTCCCCATCTAGTCCAATGAGGCATCTGCCCCCTCACCGTGAGTTCTTTGAAGTTGAGTTCCGTGTCCCATGTTGCATGGTTAGCAAGGAGCAGGGGGTAAAATACAAGCTCCGAGACTGTGGGCCATAGCAACGCAACCAGGAAAATTTTGAGAAAGTAGTTCTTAAAATATCCCACATCATCCTCTTAAAGTATCCTCTCCTCTTAGCTACATAAAGAGAAACTAATGTCATAGTAATCGATAAATGAGCAGTTACTGAGGACCAGCCTCATGGGAGACCCTGTGGATGTTCCTGGGTAAATCATGTCATGTAACCCCCAGCAATTAGGATCCCCTGGAAGGGATTGGATGGGATAATAGTCATGGTTGCTCATTCTGAGACATCACTGAGATTCCAACTGACCCTCCTTCTCCCCCTTAGATTTGCAGAGTCCATCTAGGGCCCAGAGGGGGCAAATGACTTGCCCCATAGCAAGGCATCCACGGGCCTGAAAGGTGGTGTTTTAATTCTGAGTCCAGGACTCCTGAAGCAACCAGCATTCTGGGTTACAAATGGCAAGGACCCAGTAAGTGTGCCAGTCATGAGAGTATCTGTCATGAGGCAAGAGAGGATTGCTTCTACCTGGAGAAAGCAGGGGATTCTACAGAGAGGGACAACCAGAGGCAGAGAAGAAAATATATCACACTGAGCTGGGGAAAACTGTTGGTAAAGAGGCAGGACAATCTCATCTATGATAATCATTCCCTCTGTCCCACACGAATGAGAGTTAATCAATAAGAACATCAATATATGCCTTTCGAGTAATTAGCCATGATGAAAACCACCACAAAACTGATAAAACACTAACACCCACGTGCACACACAGCTGTAATCTCTCAGGCTTTGCTGACACTGCTGAAGATGCTAAGAACCCAATAATCCAGTGTTCACAATGAAAGGATGCTAATCACATGCTAATACAACATTGTGGATAATGGCTTTGGTGGTGAAGTCAGGAAGTTTGGAAGCAGCAGAGGAGGAGGGAAATCCTTTCCTGCAAAATAATTCTCATCCTCTCCTGGAGCAACCCAGGAGTGCCTCCGCAACAGAAGCTGGTCTTTGCCTGCCCAGCCGCCCTCCTCTTCCTCCTTCTATGAGAACCCTGGCTTTGTATGAGGGCCCCGTGCTCTACTCTGGGAATAAGTCAGGGTGGTCCCTTGCTAGATGAGCAAGATCTCTACATTCCTTGTGATCAGGAATTGTACATGATGTACTCCTTATCAATGAGACTTACGGAAAACTCCTCCAGTATGGAGGTCAGCTTTAGATGCATGGCCCAAGACTTGCCTCCTGGATGGATGTCCCTCAGCACTGTCTTTCAAGGCCACCCCTGTGTGGAGCATAATACAGCAGTAGTCCATTTTTTTTTACCTTGCACCAGCAGAGGAAACCAGCTCCTCTGAGGACCGAGTCAGCATTCTTCCTCGTCTGATGGCTGGTCCTGGGAAACCTGCACACAATCATGGAGATTCAGGGTTGTGATGGTTGGTAGGTGACATAGGAACCTGGGCCATCAGCTTGTGCAGCTTACTGCAGCCTCTGGATTTGCATGTACCCAGGCCCAGATGCACTACTTGACATTGTAACTCAGTGAGTCAGACAGAATCCAGCTCACTGGGAAGTTCTGCTACATGGTGTCTTGATGGCTAATGGTAGCTACTCCATCTGTACAAGGGCCAGTAGCATGGCGGGAGCTAGCTTCAGATGGTCAGTAACTCTCGGATGCAGAAGCCATGGCCTTGCTCTTGTACCCTAGGGGTCTACATTACGATGCTCCTTCTGGGGCATGCATAGACTACGTAGTACCTTCTTTCATCACAGTTTGTGAGGGGTGGGAGGTAGGAGGTGGCCTGAATCATGGTCTCAACCTGCTACAGCCCTTTCTGGATCTGGATTCTACTCAAAGCCAACAGCCCTCCAAGTCATTCAGTAAATGAATTAGTGCAATGTTGACAAATATGGGATACACTTCCTCTAGAAACCATAGATGCCTAATGGGCACTGTGCTCCTTTCTTGGTGGCAAGAAAGTCACCAAGGTGCAGGGGCTGTCACACGGGACCTCCAGACCCCTACAGACTTTATCTGTTTCACTGGCTCCTATATGTGCACAGGTTTGCTTCTGTCCTCTGGAGTTCACGTGTCTCACCAGGCCTTCAATGGACTTTCGTGCTCATTCTGTCCAATGAACAAGATGCCTTTGGTATTGTAGATCAATGTGGTGTCCCGTGGCTCAGGTCCTTCCAGAATACATCAAGATGAGAGAAAGGGAGGGAGAGACGCAAAGCTCTGAGGCAAGACATTTGTTTGGGGCTGCTTCTTATCCTATTTCCCCACAGGAATGGAAAAGTATCCATTTACCAGATCAGTGGCCTCATACTGCTCACTTGAAACCACGTTCATCTGCTTTAGCAAAGGTACCATATCTGGAACTATTTGATTGAGTTTAGGTAATCTGTGGATTATAAGGAATGGAGGAATTAATTCTATGAGTATATGGTAAGAGATCACCACTCCTACATAGCCCTGATTTCTTCCAACGCCCTTCAAATGTGGGTGTTTGTATTAGTTTGTTTTCTGCTGCTATAACAAAATACCCAAAGCTGGCTGATGTATCAAGAAAGAACTGTACTTAGGTCACAGTTTTAGAGACTGAAGATCCAAGATCAGCTAGCCCCATGTATCCTACCTCTGATGAGGGTCCTCCTGACTGCATTACAACATGGCAGAGAAATGGAAAGAGGACCAGCCATATGCAGAAAGGGCCAAGTCCCACCACTTGAAGATTGCATGGCCTCAATACCACCACACTGAGGACTCAGCCTCCAGCACATGAACCTTTGGGGGACAAACCCATCCAAACCACAGCAGTGTTGGTTTGACCTACTCCATCGGCAGCGGTGGTGCTTCAAAGGTTTCCTCTCCTCTCATAAGAGAGCTCTTTCTCCTAGACCCTGACATTTGCATATGAGCCTCCTCTTCTCACTGGCTCCCCTACTCTCATAATTAAGTCCCAGGCCTAATCCTGGGCTTGTTCTGCCATCTGGCGGGAGCACACAAGTCTCTTTAAAAGCTGCCAAAGAGGTCCTTTGGTTTTCACATTCAGCTTTGAATTGATGATTAATCACCCTCACCCTCTCATTATCTTTCTCCAATACATTGATAGTCCTATCAATAGCCATCCACTTCTACAGTCCTTATGATTGATAACTTTTAAATGTTTACCAAACTTTTAAATGCCTTAGATGCTATGCCCATCTATGAAAAGTTTAACTCTATGATATTTCCCCCATGCCTGGGGCAATCAGGACTCTCTACCTGCCACAGAGAGGCACCTGCTGGCTAGTGGGGATCCAGCTCTAAAATCCCATTTTTAAATCTGTTTTGTTAACCCACTGCTGGCACTGATTGCTACTGGTCTAATTTCCTAGGATACAAACTTTGAGATGAAGCGTCAGGTATAGAGCTCTTAGAAGGGAGGGCTTTGGGAGGTTGCAAGAAATCTCAGAGCGTCAGGCATGGCAGTGCAGGCCTGTAACCCCAGTACTTGGGAGGCTGAGACAGGAGGATCACAGGTTCAAGATCAGCCTCAGCAACTTAGTGAGACCCTGTTTCAAAATAAAATAGGGTTGGGGTGTAGCTCAGAGGTAGAATACCCCTGTGTTCAATCCCCAGTGCCACAAAAAAAAATCTCAGAGATCCAGGGGTGGTGGTACACACCTGTAATCCCAGTACTTAGTAGACTAAGACAGGAGGATCACAGGTTCAAGGTCAGCCTCCACAATTTAGTGAGACCTTGTTTCAAAATAAAAAATATAATAGGGTTGGGTATAGCTCAGAGGCAGAATGCCCCTGGGTTCAATTCCCAGTCACAACACACACACACACACACACACACACACACACACACACACACATACACAGAGTTCTCAGAGTATCTTACAGGGAGCTCAGAGGCAGCTCTAAAGCTGAGTTGTCCCAAATAGAGGCAAAGTTGCCAACCCTTTATTCCCTTCCATCAGCCTGTCCTGAGATGCAAACTGCCCCTGGGGAGGAAATGTGGCCTTCTTTGGGTGAGATAGCTCCCTTCCAAAAGGGACAGGATAACTTCTAGTAAGGGACATGCCATGAGTGGCCAACAAGGAGCAACCCTGGCAGAGGGGCAACAAGCACTCTGGTCTCCAAAGGAGACTCAGGCCACACACAACAACACCCACTGCAGTGTCTCCATCAAAGAGAGTTTGATGCTGCTTACAAAATTCCATACCACAAGATGAAAATACAGGAAGAAGCAGATCAGAACTGCAAGGGATAAAACAAGAAAGAGGACTAGAACGAGACCACACAGAGTCCCCCAAAATTTACCCCTAAAGCGTTACGCATCTATTAAGCGTGAATCGCACACTTCACTCTAAGGTTCCCCGTGGTAAGAGGAAAATGCAATCATCGCCAAGAGTCACAGAATCCACAAGAGAAAACCATCCTACCTCTGAAGACAGCCTCTGTTGATGCTGAGGTCTGGAAGAGTTTCTCTTCTGCATCCTAGATAGAATGTGGGCTTCACGAAGTGGACAGGGATTCCAGAATCATCCTGATGGTCAAGGCCATAGCGAGAGTTTCACAGCGACCTCTGAAAGCCCACCACAAGGCTCATCACAGACACAACTGGAAACAAGTTGAACACTTCATGCTTTCCTTCCTTCAAACAGACTCACCGCCCAGGAAACTCTTCCCGTACAATTTTATCGTAGGTTCCGTCTTCACCACTACCAATGAAAACACTTTCAGAACACCTGTCTATCCGTGGGGACATTTTTAGAAGCTGGGCACAATAATTGCAATCATCTACTGCATTTTTTGAAACATTCGTTCCGCTGTCTTTGGGAGGGGGGAAAAAAAGAAGGAAATCATTTTCATTTGGTGAAAAGGCTGGTGATAAATTAAATCTTTCATGCCCCGTAGAAGACGTTTTTTTGTTTTATTTTCAAATCTCTCCTGTCAACATTCAGGGAGACATATTTATGAAGAAAGCAAAACAGATGATCCGACTGCATTGCTGAAGGAGAGAGGACCACATCTGTCTCCAAGGACCGCAAGCCACTTACCCATGATAAATCTTCCTGGCCCAGAAACATTAGGACGCCAGAATTCTGAGCCTCTTCCCCAAGCAGCCAGCTTCCTTTTCCACAGAGACCCTGCCCAGCCCCAGCCATTCCGCAGGCTCTCGGCATCCCATGACCCCTTGTGCTGTTCTCCTCAGAATTCTCCAGGGCTCTCTTGCTCCCCTGCACTCTTGGTTTAGGACATCAACATACCCACAGCCCTTTCCAATCTGGGGAGGTCAAATCCCTTCTCCTCAAGCATTACTTTCCCAATATTTTGCTGATTTCCACATTTATAGACTTTGTTCTCTTTTGAAGGACGCTGATCTTCATGAATGGAGACATAAATGTTGGAATTTAAAATGTCTGCACAATTAGCCAAATTATGGCACCAACCCAGGTGTCTGTCAACAGATGAATGGATAAAGAAATTGTGGTATAGACACACAACGGGATTTTACTCAGCCATAAAGAAGAATGAAATGACGTCATCTGCAGGAAGGTGGACGGAATATTATACTAAGTGAGATCAGCCAGTCTCAGAAAGGCAAGGTCAGTTGTTTCCTCTCATATGTGGAATCTAGAGAGAAAATAGGAGGCAAAAGGAAATTCCAGACAACGAGGAGAGAGACCAGTAGAACAGTGGAAGGGGATTGAAGGAAGGAGGCGGGGAGGGGAAAAAGGAGGGCTGAGGAAGGAAACAGTTCAAGTTTGTTTGAATTTTTTTTTTTTTTTGCGGTACCGGGGATTGACCCCAGGGGTGTTCTACCTCCACGCTACACCCCGGCCCTATTTTTTTATACTTTATTTTGAAACCGGGTCTCATGAAGTTGCGGAGGGCCTCACTAAGTAGAGAGAGAGAGAGAGAGAGAGAGAGAGAAAGAGAGGGAAAAAGAGAGAGAGAGAGAGAGAGAGAGCTGAGGCTGGCCGCGAACCCAGATCCTCCGGTCTCCGCCTCCCAAAGTACTGGGATTACAAGCGTGTGCCACCACGCCTGGCGAGTTCAAGTAATACTATGTCCATATACGAAGGTATCACTACCAGTCTCACTAATGTGTACGGGGAGGAGGAGGAGGGATCAGGCTGGGATATGGAGGGAAACACACCAAGCGCTGTGTGCACGTATGTTTGTGTCACAGTGAACCTCACTATGACGTATAATTACAATGCACCAACAAAAGCATATAAAAAAGAAAATAAAGTGTCTTCCACTCACCTGCTTTCCCACCTTAAAGTTGTGTTGCCTAAACAGCTCTGGGGACGAGCTGGGCCGTTGCCACTTCCAACGTACTCTCTCTGGGAGGCAAGACCAAGGCCAGCTTGTTCTACCGAAGTTAGCAGCAGGACCGTCTCCAGGCTAAAGTCCTGCCAGAGCCAGCCAGGGCTTAGGAATCCAGATGGGATGGGAAGTGCTATTGAAAGAGACAGCCCAGGAGATTTTATAGGGGGCATGTGGGGCTTTGTGGGAAAATCATGGGTCTTGGATAGATGAAAACGAATTCAAAGTCTCCCTCCCCTTTCTTGCTGGGTTGCACTTTTCTAACCTTTCAACAAAAAGTAATGGAGCCCACCCTTTAAGTTTGTTGTGAGGATTAAACGAAACAGTCTTCTTTTTACAGACTCTGAAACAAAGATCCAAGTGCAGGTAGCTGTTTTGGAGATAATCTCTATCCCTTCACCAGTGTTGCCGTAACACAGTGCCACAAACCAGATGGTTTATACAGAGAAAATTTCTTGGCTGGCGATTCTGGAGTCTGGAAGCACCAGGTCAAGGTGTCCACAGGGCTGGTTTCTTCTGAGGCCTCCCTCCTGGACTTGCAGGTGGCTGCCTGTCTTCTCCTTGTGTCTTCATGTGTCCATCCTTCGTGTGAGCCCATGTCCGGGTTCCCGTTCTTATAAGGACAACCGTCATCAGGGCCCACACTAATGGCCTCATTCTAACTTCGTCGCCTCTGTAATGACCCTTTCCAAACAGGGTCATATTTTGGGGTACTGGTGTTGAGACTTCAACACTTGATTTTGAGGGGGCACACAATTTAGCCCATCCCAGATCCCCAGCTCCTATACCCTAAGTAGTCATAGGAGACCGGAGTCAAATGAGACTGGGAAGGGAACCCCTGAAGGTCAGTTACCACAACTCAATCCCACTGGGGAATTCTAAGACAAGTCCTTAAAACTGCCTAAGAATTACAATAGTGGAAGAGGATTGGGGGAGGAGGAAAGGAAAAAATGATGAAAGAAACAGTTCGTATGCTGTGCCCAGGTATGAAGGTGTCACGACCAATCTCACTGTTACGTACAGGGAGGGGCGGGTAGCAGGCTGGGGCCAGAAGGGAAACATCAAGACTCATGTGCATGTGTGTTTGTGTGACTTTGAACCTCAATCAGATGTATAATTACAATGCACCAATAAAAGTATGGAAAATAAATAAATACCTATAGAAATGCTTAAGAATTATCCCAATTGAAGGGGAGAAGAGGTTAATATATATGTACCAACTCCCTGTATGTTTTGCCAGCTCCTTGGGTGAAAATGAAATCCCTCTTACACCATCAGGTACAAGAAAGTTTAATCTAAGAAAGAAGAAAAGTATATGTATCCCAGACCAGAGAGAACAGCAGCAGCTGGTCGGTGTGGGAGCTACCAATGAGAGTCTCTCTGGAGTCCCAGTTGGAATGAGCAGTCCCGGGAGGTGCATCTACTCCATAGGTGAACCCTCATAGAGACACCTCCATCTTATTTCCTTTTATGGGGACAGTTGTCAAGGCAGGACATTACTGCCTCAACATGCTGATATAAGCCTTTTGGCCATCAGCCCAAGGCAGCCACCAGTGAGCCCCCCGCCAAAGGTCCCACTGGAGCCAATGTCTCCACGTTCCAGTTTCACAAAGATTCGTAAACAACTTGATATTGAGTTAAAGCTGTAGAATCTCATGATCAATACATTTAATGCAGGTACATTAGATTAGCAAAACAGTTCATTGGACATAAACGGGATGGGGCGTTCCAATCCAGGAAACACAAGCCAAAGAAGAAACACAAGTTACGGGGGAACGCACATCTATAGGCACGACGCTGGTCGTCGCGGTGTTGCGGGTAGTGTGGGAATACCTTCCCAGAGTTCTGAGGACATTTATATCTCCTACATCAAAATCTCAAGAAAAAGCAAGTGAGGGAAAAGCATTATAAATTTCACCAATCAACATAAAGACACTCTTGAGTCAGGCCCTTGCAAAAGCAGGAAAGGCTGGTTCATGAGGTCAAAGGGTAAGGTGGACATTCCCAGGAACCAGGTAGGGGGTGTGTAGCAGAGAAACGCCACTAACCGGTCCACCTTGCTGGGTGCATCACCAGGTGACAGCGATGTGCTCCTGGTCCTGTGGGCTGCTAATGCCATTCTTGCAAATACAATGAACAGTAATATGGTTCTATGCTTAATGTACCAGTATTACTCAGGGTTCTCCAGAGAAACTGAACCACTCGAATATATAATTATAGGAGAATATTTAATAGATTAGCTCATAGAATCCAAGGCTGAATAGTCCCACTATGGCTGGCTGCAGGCTGGAGAGTCAGGGAAACTGTTAATTGCTCAGTCCTAGCAGCCAGAAGCCTCAGGATGAGAGAGACCAATGATGCAGCCCCAGCCCAAGGCTGAAGGCCTGGAAGCTCCCTGCAGAGCCACGGCTACAAGCCCACATCACAGGCCAAGAAGCTCAGCCCCATGTCCACAGAGGACAGCAGAAGAAAAATACACCTTCCCTGCAAGCGAGCGGGTTACAAGCAGAAACACAAGCTAATCAGTGTCCCCTTCTTCTACTTTTTTTGTTCCATCCAGACCCCCAGCCTTTTGGATGGTACCCTCCACATTCAGAGCGAGTCTTCCCCACTCAGTTGGCTGAGCTACATGCCAATCATGCCTGGAAACACCCTCACAGACACGCCCAGAAATATGCTGGACGGATTCTCTAGGCATCTCTCAACTCAGTCCAGTTGATACCCGTCAACCATCACAGTACCTTGTACAAACACTATGAGCAGCATGGGTGTTCCAAGAAATAATAAGCATAGGAAGTAATCAAATAAGCCCTTAAACACAACAATAAAAGTATATGTAAGAAATAAAACAAATAAATAAATTGGCCTTTCCACAAGAGATTCTTTGTAGTACTGTAAACCCTGTTATGATACTAAATGTTATACTACAACTACTACCCCATAATATTCACCGGTGTTTCCCAGCATCTGACTATTTGCTATAAGCTATAATTCTTTGTAAATACTGCTAAAATACATTTTATAAATACTATCAAGAAGCCAGGCATGGTGGTGCATGCCTGGAATTCTAGTACTTGGGAATCTTGCAGGTTCGAGGTCAACCTCAGCAACTAAACGAGACCCCTCAGCAACTTAATGAGACCCCTCAGCAACTTAACAAGAAACTGTTTCAGAATAAAAAAAAAAAAAGTGAAAAGGGCTGGGGTTGTAGCTCAGAGGTATAATGCCCCTGAGTTCAATCCCCAGTACAATAATAATGATAATAATAATAATAATAATACCATTAAGAAACCAGGCACAGTGGTGCTCACCTGTAATACCAGCAACTAGGGGAGGCTGAAGCAGGAGTATCACACATTTGAGGCCAGCCTCAGAAACTTAGAGAGACCCTGTCTCAACAGAAAAAGGGCTGAGGGTGTAACTCAGTGGTAGAGCACCCTTGGGTAGACCCCACCTCCATAAATAAGTAAACAAAATACAATTAGCATACCAAATACTACCTTCCCTTTATAAATACAACGATAACACAGAATAATTTATGATTTTAGAAATTCCTCATGGATTCTGGTTTCTCATTCTGAATACCCATAATAAATATCTGTCAGACATTTGGAAACGCTGGCTGAAGGGGGCACCTCAGGCCCTTAAGCCTCCTCACTTGCAGTTCACCCTGCGGGCAAATCTAATCCTGCTTCAAACGACTGATGGGAGTGCCCTGACACGGCTGGGCATTCGCAGGGGTAGGGGGACCTCAGTGGGGTGCAGCAGGCCCAACAGCATCAATTACAAGTGTCTTGGACGGTGCCTGGCCCAGTGCGTGAGGACGGCTGTGGACAGTGCTCCATCACAGCCAGGTGTCCACACGAAGGTCATGGGCACATCTGTCCCCACGACTCACTCCATGTGGTGGCACAGACTGTACACCTTGCCACTCACCATCCCTATTAGACCTAAATCTCATGCAGACAGGCTTCATCTGAGCCTTCTTCCCCCAGGAAGTCCCCCAGGCCCAGCCAGAAAGGGTCCTTTCCTCCTTATTTTTCCCTTCCCAAATAAATCCTTCCTGCTCAGCTCTAAATTGTCTTCACAGCTAGAACTCTGCTCCTGACTTGCAAAATCCCCAGGGCACAGGGCCACATGGGAGGGAGAAGCCAAGCTGACACTCCAGAACCTTCTCCGGGTGCTCGTCTTCCTTGGCAAGGGCCTTTGGTGGGAGGCATTCCCTGAAACGGGGGCTGCCAGCTTGTCATGTGTTTAAGGATCCTCTAGGAGAGCTTTTAAAGGAAGATTCCTAGGACACACCCCAACGATGCTGATTTAGATTTGAAGCATTTTTAGCTTTTATTTTTCTTTTCCAGATGCACTGCTGGTTCCCAGGCAAGTGGCCAAGTAGTCACACTTAGAGAAATGGCCCTCCCTGTGGCCCACCCTTGGTGGAATCGCCATAGGCTCTCGAGAAGCCGGCAGCCCCCGACCCCGTGCCCCAGTACCTCTTACCCATCCCCCTCACCGTCCCATTGCCAGCTCAGTCTATGCAGCTCAGCTACAAATATTCTCTGCCTAAATGTCTTTACTTACAGGTGACAGGCTTTTCTCCATCACACGGACAATCATGTTACCAATTTTCATCACAGAAATTTTATCCTAAGTGCACTTAACTCTGAAACTCAATGCATCAATTTGGGTCCAATCAGGAGAAAGAAGCCTGATGGGAAGATGGTGAGAGGACCAACTGCCCCAGCACAGGATGAGAAAGGGATTAAAATAAGGAAGTGTGACGCTGTGATACAAGAGGAACTATGGCTATGTAAGGAGAACTCTAAGGGGACCCGGAAGGTCTGAGGTTCAGGACACGCAGGAGAAGGTGTGGTTGTAACCGACTGGGTGATGGAGAAATTCACCCAGGTACCTGAGCTGAGCTGCTCCACAGACACTGGGTAAGCAGGATGCAGAGCTCTGGGTGCAGGCTGATGGGTGGGCACAGAGAGGCCAGCGTGCTTAGAGTCCACTCATGGGAGGCAACTCCAGGCCTGGTGGGGGAGAGTGTGTCTGCAGCCTGGGCTCCGGGAAGGTGGTCAATGCACCAGGCCAGGCAGCAAGGTTGCCAAGGGTCTGTGTGTTCAGGGCATAAGGGGCAGAGCACAGAAACACCAGATGCCCCCCCTCATCCATGTCCCCAACCGATGGTGAAATGGGAGCCGGGAAAAAAGCAAAAATGCAACAATGGAACCAGAAAGAGACATCCCTTCTTTCTGCGATGGCTTCCAGGTGCCCTCCACTGGCCCAGCGTGACAAGGTGGTCACTGTACAGGAGAATGGCCCATTATGTCCAATGACTTAGAGTTAGGGAATTCTAAGTACCAAATTCAGGAAGCTCTGGGCCACATTCTTTCATTTAAAATGCAGGCCAGGCAGCAATTGCTGGATGGTTGGACCGCGGGGTCAAACAGGAAGGTTAGGCAGATTTGGGTTTCAAAAAACAAAATACCTGACTGTGGATGGCCTACAAACCAGAATTCTGAAGGCAAGCTATAGCAGTTCTGAGTCTATGACTCTACAATGTCTGGTTGGTTTTGTTGTTGTTGCTTGTTTTTTTTGTTTTTGTTTTTGTGTTTTGGTTTTTTTTTTTTTTTTTTGCCTTACAAGATGGCTGGAGAAACTCAAAGCATCAGACACTCACACGACACTTTTCAAAATAAACAGGATAGGAGCAAAGGGTGCCTTCTTTTGTGATGCTCCCTTTCTTTAGGAGAAAGAATTTTACCCAGAAAATCCCAGTGGACTTCCCATGACATCTTTGTAGCCACCACAGGAGGGCTCGTGCTCACTTCCACGCCAATCTCCGGCCAAGGACATGGCATTGTCATGACTGGCTTGAGCCGGGTGTGGTAACACATGCCTGTAATTCCAGTACTTGGGAGGCTGAGACAGGAGGGTCGCAGGTTCGAGGCCAGCCTCAGCAATTTAGCGAGACCCTGTTTCAAAATAAAAGAAAAAGATTGAAACAGGGCTAGGGGTGTAGCTCAGAGATAGAATGCCCCTGGGTTCAATTCCAGAAAATGAAGGAAGGTAGGAAGGTAGGAAGGTGGAAGGAAGGAAGGAAGGAAGGAAGGAAGGAAGGAAGGAAGGAAAGAAGGGAGGGAGAGAGGAAGGGAGTGAGGGAAGGAGAGAGGGAGGGAGGGAAGGAGGGAGGGAGGGAGGGAGGGAGGGAGGGAGGGAGGAAGGAAGGAAGGAAGGAAGGAAGGAAGGAAGGAAGGAAAGAAGGAAGGGAAAGGAACGGAGGGAGGGGAAACCAAATTAAATAAATAAATAAATAAATAAATAAATAAATAAATAAATGAGTTCCTCAGGCGCTCTCTTGCCGCTCTAGAGTCCTTCCTGTGGGGTTCCTTAATGCCATGGAGACTGGAGTCACTGTCAGCCGCTGGTCTGGCTGGTAAAGGAAAAGCCCCGGAGAAGCAGGTCCTACTCTCCTGTTCGGAGAACTGGGTTACAGAGCGTCTCCATCCTTCTAGGGGAGCATGCAGCAGAAAGCCTGGTCTCTCCACCTCCTCTCCCTTGTACGTTATTCTTCTACTTTTCTACTTACAGAACTCGCTCCCTCCCACTTCATTTCCTCTATCTCATTAGCATCAGTCATTAGCATTTTCCCTCCTGTGTTGAAATGCTGTTCTCTCCAGCCCCAGACCTCCTACAGCATGGCCAATGACATCCATGTCCCTTTTTCCCAGCAGGACATTGGCACTGGCCCTCCTCATTGTCCCACCCTGACACATCACGGGGTGTCGTCTCGTAACCCTCTTGCCTATCTATTTACATGGTGACCCAGGGTCCTGCTCATAATGAGGAACCCTGTGGCCATCACACACAGGATGCTGGCAGAGACAAAGCAATTAAGGAAAAAAGCAAGAATTTTGAAGTCAAGCAAATCTAAGCTGCCAGCTCCACTTCTGTCTCTTACTGAATATGTATGGTTACGGCAGATTAAAGATGGCTGACATTCTTTGCTACCCCTCCCGTTCTGAGACGGAGTACAATTTCCCTTCCCTTTAAATGTAGGCTTCTCAAGTGATTTGCTGGATCAACAGAATATGCAGATATGGCAATGTGGGACTTCTGAGGCCGGGCCATAAAAGGTCTTGCAGATTTCTACAACCAACACCCTGGGGGAAGCCAACTCCAAGCAAGAAGCCTCATTACCCTGGGACCACCATATTGTGAGGGAGCACAAGCTACAGAGAGGGGGAGTGCGGTTAGGCCAGACCAAGTAGGTGCAAGTGAGAACAAGCAACCTTGGACATTCCGGGCCAGCCAACATGATATAAAGAAGATCCAGGGAATCTGACAGCCAGAACCAAGATAGTAGACAGGTCGTCTCAGCCACCTGCAAGTCATTTGAGTCAAACCACGGGCCTCGCTATGCTTCGGCTGAATTCCTGATCCTCAGACTCCGAAGCATAACAGTTGTTGTTTTACACAGCTAAGTTTGGGCCATAAATGTTGCCCCAGTAGATGACTAGAACAAGGGACGCTGGAGGATAAGAACATGTACAAAGAGGCACCCTCTATGACGTCAAACTCCATTATATTGGTCACTGTGATGGTTAATTTGATGTGTTGGCTTGACTGGGCCAAGTACCCATGTATTTTGTCAAACATTATTCTGGATGTTTCAACCAGTGTGTTTTTTGATGAAATTAACACTCAAATTGGTAGACTTTGAGTAAAGCAGACTGCCCTCCATAATGCAAGTGGGTGTTGTCCACTCTTTTGAAGGCCTTTGTGAAACAAAGACTAATCACCCGCAAGCAAGGAGGAATTCTGTTAGCAAATGGACTTGAATCGCAACATCAGTTCTTCCCTGGGATTCCAGCCCAGTAGCCTACCCAGAAGATTTTGGACTTACCAGTCTCCAAAGACATCTGATTGCAAAGTCGGGCTTGTTTCATTGCGGATAAAGTATAAGAACTCATGAGCAACTCCTCGGTTTCAAGTTATCTCCCAAACTACAGAACTCAAGAGGCATTTAGAGACTCAGCCTTATCATTTTCTTGTCATTTGGTAGGAAAATTATTTGTGGATGCTTATCATGTCTAACAAGCTTGCTGCATCAGAGGCTGAGCAAGGTATGTCTGGGAGGAAGGAGACGAGGAGAGAATGTCTTTACTGCACTCATTCACTGTACAAAGACTGGAAGTAGCTATGATGTTCTAGGCCCTGGATAAGATCCTGAAAATATGGAATAAGAATCCCTACCCTCCTTGAAAGTGCATTGGAGAAAACATGGGCTGGAAAACAAGGTTAAATGGGTAGATTCATAACCAGATGAGCAGCTATACCCAGATAGGAATGTCTGAGTGTGTAACATCTCAAAGGGGCTTTCTGGTGGGCCACTGTGGGGATTCTGGGATATTTTTGTTTTCACTTTTACTTATTTTATTGGTTTTTGTTAGGTCATATGCTCCTCGTACGTGTGAATGACTGAAGCTGAAGGGAATCAGGGGTGCAGGGAAGATAATCACCTACAGATTCCCGTAGGCATTGACAAACTAAAACTACAGCACTGGCCTCTTGGGATGATAGCAAGGATAAATTCTGCACACAAGGACCCCTGCCTGCTCCAAGAAGATAATTACAGAAGTACTAGAGCATAGATGGGTGGCTTAAGAGCAACCTACACACAATAATTTATAAGATAGTCAAAAATAAGCTCAATAGGGAAAGGTAGCAACCAAAAATTTATCACCATGTTGGTATCACAGACAGAGATAACTTTTCATATGTTCTCATGTGGAACTTGGGTTCTGTGGCATCATGCTGCCTTCTGGTTTTCCTTTTGCCTCTCGATGCCATTGTTACTATGCTCCAAAGTCCTGTCCTGAGCCCAGTTCTCCACACCTTCTCCTACTCTAGCTTCACTCACCACTCAGTGGGGGATGGCCTTCACAGCCCGGGGCTCGCGCCATCCCTGAGCTCCAGTCCTCCGACGCACTTGACTGTCCTGTGGGCATATCGACAACCCTACCTGCTCCATCTTCCCTCTGTATTTCTCATTTCAGCAGCTCCACCATCACCAGTCACCAGCCAGAAAACTGATCTTTGTCCTTCCTCCTCACCTGCAACAGCCAGTCAGTTATTGACTGGGTTGTAATTCCTCCTTCTACAGAGCGCCACAGCCCATTCCTTCCCATCCTTCCAAGCTGCAGCTGCCCGGATTCATCCCCTCAGCATCCAACCCCAGCAGAATCCTAACTAGTCTCCCTGACTCTAATCCAGCCTCTGTGTTTTCAGAAGAGCAATTTTTGTGGACATACAAGTCTGATCATTTTGCTCTGTTATAAAAATACTTCTTACAAAGTTCATGATAAATTCCATGCTTGGCATAGCTGACAAGATCCTCTGTGATTTGATTCCTGCTGCCTTTTCCAATTTTATCTCTTCTCCATCCATGCATGCCCATAATTTGAGTCAAGCCAGTCTATTGGAGTGTACCTGATTGTGATGAAATTTGGAGCAAAATCTCAGCTTTGGGTACCTATGTTCACAACATCCCTTGGCACCTGATACCTTATAGGTACACAATACATTGTCAAATTAGTTGATGAAAGAAAGAAAGAAAGAAAGAAAGAAAGAAAGAAAGAAAGAGAGGAAGGAAGGAAGGAAGGGGAAAGAAGAAAGAAGAAAGAAAGAAAGAAAGAAAGAAAGAAAGAAAGAAAGAAAGAAAAACACAATATACTGAAGACCCAAAGGCAAGAGTAGCCAATTCAATCTGGGTAGTTCAAAGTACATGATATTTGAGTTAGTCTGCAAGTATAGGTGGAAAAAACACTTCATACAATAAGAATAGCATATAGAAAGGCTTACAGGCATCAGAAAGCATAGCACATTCCAAAACTTCTGTGGTTTAATAGGCAGATAAAAATGGCAAAGATGATGCAGTAAAAGATAGACAGAAGGCAGATAATATCATCCCTTCCTTTATGGTAGGTAGGGGTTGTCATGTCAATATGGGTCAGGGAAGTAATGAAGAAGTACATAGAAAATAGAAAGGAGTCATGAGGGTTGTAGCCAATTATTCCTTTCCCAAAGAACAGATTAGGATTCCAAGAATTAATATTACAAATGAATACTGACCTGTTGAAATTGAAGATGTCTACAGGTCAGATTCTAACTTCAGGACACTAGTTTGCGTGATAAGAAGTGCTGGAAAACATTTATACAGCAGAATAATACGGTCCATAGACCATCCTGGTATCCTGGTAGAGATTTCTAGTATGGAAGCGAGTAGGTGGGGTTAAAGAGATAAAGAAAAGGGGGATGTTGAGATGTCCAGGTAAGAGACTGTGATCTCTAAACCAGTGGTGACAGACATGAACAGAAGAAGGGACAGATTATACATCTACTTAGAGTTTCGAATCAGGGAGGGAAGAAGATGTAATGAGGTGACTCTCCCAAAGCTTTCATTCGTGACTTACTTTGCGGTATACCCTTTGAAAGAGTCACAGGCATACGTCTGTACAAGTGTCAAAAGCATTAAAACTTTCCGCCATTTCTACAGCTCAGCCTGATTAAAATACGTTGGCTTCAAGGGCTCAACCTATAAAAGTTAAATCCATCTTCTTATACACTAACTCAGATTGCAGTGTAACCAGCACTCTTCTCCAATTTCCAGTTTTCCTAACCTTTTTGCTGCGTGAGACATCTCCATTAAATCACCCATTTCTCACCTGGAGATGCAAGAGGCAGGCAGTAATTGCAGCTGCATGATGAATGAGGGTGATGACAGACTGGAGAAAAGAGTCTCGTTAGCTGGGGCACCTCATTAGCATTCATTACAGCCAATAAGATCATGCTCCAAACCTCCTGTTTATAATGGGTTAATCCAAGTCCACCAGCCCGCGTATATCCTTAGTTAGTAGCTTTCTATGGGATACTTAGCTCATTTTTCTCCTTTCATAGAAGCTCTGCCAACAGCGGTACCTTTGCTCACAGGACCCTGTTTCTTTAATGCAGTAAGCACTACCAGGCCCATGAGGCAGGAGTTCTAGGTCCAGCCCAGAGCTGAGCAGGGTAAGTGTCAGGCTGGGCAGTGTGTTCCAAGTTTACTGTTCACAGCACAACCAACCAAGTCACGAATGGAGCCACATAAAGGCCACACTCATCTGCGGGAGCCCCAGCTGGCCCTACTGTTCTGAGATATAAGCTGACTAACAGAAAATCAACCCTGTGGCCTCCCCTTAGAAGGAATAATCAAGGATACTGCAGCCTATATTACTGGTATCCACACTGATGCCCTTGGCACTCACCATCTGGTGTGTGCCCAGGGATTCTGAGCATGAGCACCTTTAATTCTTTGCTTACGACTTTCTCTGGCCACACTTCTACCTGATTACTCTCAACCTTCTTTTTATTAGTAGAACCTGTTTGGGGCAAAGAAATGTGTCTAGCTCTAGGGTTGAATGGAAATGTGGGTAGCACTCAACAATCATGGGTAGTAGCTGCAAGATGAATACCCCAACTCTCTCACCCCTTGGCCGCACATCTCTGAGGCACACTCTAAACTGTTTCCAGAAGACCCCAGTAGGATGAGCCACAGTTGCCCTCAGTGGCGATTTGTTTATTAAGGAATCCTGAATTCGCTTGTTTTCCCTTCCCCGTCTTACAGATAGAGAGTGCTTATCATTTCTGTCCCAAGGAAAAACCTTGTGCTTTCTGTGATCTCTTCTTAAACAGCATACATCCAAACCCTTTCTCAGGGTCCGCTTCAGGGGGAGCCTGGATAAAGACTAGAGAGCTTGAAGAATTTTTCATTGACTTCAGATAATTTTCTGCCTTGCTTATCAATCCACTGTTCTGAGTTCAGAACCTTGTCTTTGTCCACTGTGGCATGGCAACAGCTCCTTATCTCCTCTTCTTCTCCTCTTCTATGGCCCTGTGTTGCTCAGCTTTCTATCGCTGGGGCAAAATTCTGGAAATAAACAACTTAAAATGGGGAAAGGTTTATTTGGGCTCTTTGTTTCCTGGGTTTCAGCCCATGGTTGGTTGACTCCATCACTTGGGCCTGTTGCAAGGCTGAGCATCATGGTGAGAGCACACAGTGGAGCGAAGATGCTCACTTTGTGGTGGCCAAGAAGCAGAGAAAGAGAAAGAGAAAGAGAGAGAGAGAGAGGCTGAGGTCCCAATATTCCCCTCTAAAGCATGCCCCCAGTGACCTGCTTCCTCCAACTGGATCCCACCTCCTAAAATCCCCACTCCCTTCCAATAGTACCACCAACTGGGGACCAAGCCTAACATTTTTTTTTCTTGTTCCTAACTTTGGAAATCATTCTATACCATATTGACCTTCCCTTATATCCCACCCCCAGTGGTAATTACAATTGTCCTTTTAAAACCTTGTCCCTAGCCAGGCGTGGTGGTGCACACTTGTAATCCCAGTACTTGGGAGGCTGAGACAGGAGGATCGCAGGTTCATGGCCAGTCTCAGCTACTTAGGCCCTCCGCAACTTAGTGAGACCCTGTTTCTAAATAAAGAATAAAAAACAGGGCTGGGGGTGGAGCTTGGAGGTAGAATGCCCCTGAGTTCAATCCCCAGTACCACAAAAAATAAAATAAAATAAAATAAAACCTTGTCCCTTTTAATAATTATAAAAACTCAAACCCCACCCCTGAGAATCTCGAATAATTCCAAATGTGTTTTTCACCCTACACATGTGTGCCCCCTATTCTGCCATGCACGTCCTTGAGGAAGCATACTCCCTCTCTCCCTTCCCCACCACCAAGATGGAAAATCCTGCCTCCAACCTTCCTTCTTGTGACCATTTTCAGAAACCACTTTGCTTGGGCTTTTTTTCTAGTGCCAGAAACTGAAAAGGAATTCAGGCACCAGTGGCCCCAAAAGATATCTACCAAGATGAGCTGATTCCACATCTCCCCCTGGGAAGCATGGGCTCCTTTCAGAGACTCAACCCTTTTCTCCACCCAAAGCAAGATGGAGCCTCTATGCTCCAGCCGAGTTAGGCAGCCCTGCTTATCACAGAGAACACTTGCTGGATCTGAGGTCACTGCTGTAGATCCCCGTCCCTGACAATTGCAAGGCAATTTTAAGCAGAGATGTGGCCATGCTTCTGAAATCAGATTAGCTTCCCGATTTGCCATGGTGATGATGACTTCAAAGGCAGCTGCGGTTTCATAAAATAAAGGCTCCTTCTGTAGGCAAGTCCTATGGGCCTGCTCCATGGAGCTCAGGAATGCACCCCTGGGGGGCAGCAGGCAGTCTGGATTTCCTCTGCCAGGTCAGAGAGTCAATATCACAGCTAGAATCTGCACCTGAGGCAGGACAACTGGAACCGACCCCAGGAGAAAATGGGTAGAATATCAGTGTACAGAGGTAATGCGTATTTGCTCTGGATGTCCATCACTCATTTTTCACGTAAATAGCCCCAGCCCTGCTTTTGCCCATCCAACTTCCCCTTCTGGTTTAAGAATGGAGCCAGCTATTACCGATTTCCTCACCTCCTCTCTTAACCTTCAATTCCACACAAGGCATTAAAAAGGGAAATTCCTTTTTTTTTCCCCCTTCTTTGGTACTGGGGATTGAACCCAGGGGCATTCTACCTCTGAGCTACATGCCCAGCCCTGTGTTATTTGTTTTTTTTTTATTTTGAAACAGGGTCTCACTAGGTTGATGAGAGTCTCACTACTTGCTGAGGCTATCCTTGAACCTACATTCCTCCTGTCTCAGCCTCCCAAGTACTGGGATTACAAATGTATGCCACCATGCCTGGCTCGGGAAATTTATTTTAAATAGCAAGAGGAAACATTTACTAGAAGGGTAGAGAACCCAAAAGGGGGTGCATTTGTGTAAGGCCCCCCTTTTCTGGGCCATACAACACTGTTCACACTACTGTGCAGCTTCCTGTCAATATGACTGTCTCCCTGCTCCTCTCCAACATAGGAAGAGGGTCTCCTCTGGGATTCAGAGTTTTCCCAAAAGTAGGCTGTATTGATCAGGGTCCTCCAGAGAATCAGAACCAATATGATGTAGAGAGAGATGAAAAGGGGGTTTATTATGGGAATCAGCTCATGCAATTATGGAAGCTAAGTGTAATGGTGCCCTCTGTGCGCTGGAGACTCAGGAAGACGGGTGACGTGATTCAGACCTGAGGCCGGAGAACCAGGACGGCCGCTGGAATCACTAAGTTCTGGAGTCAGAAGAGAATCAAGAGAGCCAGTGTCCAAAGGCAGGAGGAGAGGGATGTCCCAGTTGCAGAAGAGAGAGAACTGACCCTTCCTTTTTGTTCTATTTCTGGTCTCAATGGATTCGGTGATGCCCACCCACATTGAGGGTGGTGGATTTTCTTTCTTCAGTCTGATTCAAATGAATCTCTTCCAGGAACACAGACACATCCAGAAATAATGTTGTTTGGCTTTTGTATTTTTTTTTTTTGGAGTACTGGGGATTGAACCCAGGGGCATTCTACCTCTGAGCTACAGCTTCAGCCCTATTTTTTATTCTTTATTTTGAAACAGGGTCTCACTAAGTTGCGGAGGGCCTCACTAAGTAGCTGAGGCTGACTGCGAACCCGGATCCTCCTGTCTCAGCCTCCCAAGTACTGGGATTACAAGCGTGCGCCACCACGCCCAGCTCCAGAAATAATGTTTAACCAGCTATGGGGGGATCCCGAGCCCAGGAAACTTGACGTATAAAGTTAACCCTCATGAAGACCTTGACATGAGAAGGTGAGTACAAGTGTTCTGATGGGAGGTGTCCCAGGAACACTGTGAGGGACTGGGGGGAGGAGTGAGCCAGGGAAGAGAACAGAGCGGATTACCATGGCAGACCACTGGAGCTCAATCCACTCTTACCAGTAGGGTCCAGTTTAGACTGGGCCCAGAATTATCTCTCTGAGGACCAAGAAAGCTGGGGTGTTTACTCACCAGCTTCTCTCCCTCCCGTGCAGAAGGTTGCCCCTGGGCCTTCATTCCCTGGCACGCCCTCTCCTCCTTCGAGCTCAGAGACCTCTCAGGCTAATGGATGCAGAAAGCCACTGGGCCCATCAGGGAAGTGTCTGCAGTGGCTGGGGGAGTTTCCAGGGCAGAAGAGCATGATGTCCAGTTGCCTGTTTCATCCCCTGGTGTTTCTGAGGTCCCCCTTGCTTAGCCTTTGCGGGGAAGTATGGCGCATAGAAATGGTCAATATATTTAGGCTGAAATGAACTGGGTCTATCAATGGTGTGAAGTAGAACTTGGGGGGGGGGCAGCTAATATGAAGCAGAAGGAGGGACAGGGTGGATGCTCAGCCAGGGCTGTCAACTGGAATGGGGTAATAAGGAAAACTGAAAAGGGGAAAGAGACAGAGGAAGTGGGCAGAAGGCAGAGAGAATAGAGGAGATGATCTACAGGTCAAAGAGAAGGAAGCAGACGAAAGATCAACAAGGGGAAGCAGAAAAAGAGAGATGAGTCATTAACTCAAGAGGACATGAAGCCGGGCATGGTGGCGCATGCTTGTAATCCTAGTACTTGGGAGGCAGAGACCGGAGGATCCGGGTTCGCGGCCAGCCTCAGCGACTTAGTGAGGCCCTCCGCAACTTCATGAGACCCGGTTTCAAAATAAAGTATAAAAAATAGGGCCGGGGGTGTAGCTCGGAGGTAGAACGCTCCTGGGTTCAATCCCGGTACTGCCAAAAAAAAAAAAGGACATGAGACCCCACCGGGCACTTTCTGTGGCCTCTTCAAGCAGAGTTGGATATGGAAGATCTAGGGTGACAGGCAGAACAGTACCTCCCCCAAAGATGTCACCTCCTAATCCATGGACCTTGTTGATGTCACATGGTCTGGCAAAAAGGACTTTGCAGATTTGCTTACATCTAAGGACACTAAGGTGGAGAAAGTGTGGGAATTATCCAGGTGGATTCAGTCGAATCCCGTGAGTCCTTCAAAATACACAGCCTTCTTTGCCTCTAGTCAGAGAGACTCGACCTTCTAAGAAGGGTTCAGCATCCCTCACTGGCTCTGAAGGGTGGGGCTAGATCCGAGGACCAGAGACAGGCCTCGGGAAGCTGGAAAAGGCAAAGAAACGGATTCTTTCCTTGAGCCTCCGGAAAGGAACACACTGATGCCCACACCTTCACTTTACCCCAGTGAAGCCCAGGCAGGACCTCTGACCTCCAGAACCGTAAGATGACAAGTCCGTGCTCTGAAGCCACTAAGTGTGCAGCAACGTGTTACGGCAGCAACAGGAAGAGGAATACACCGCGAGACATTAAAGATGGAAAATTATCAAAAACAGCTCTCCACCTCTCTCGTACTGGATCTGTAATCGGTTTCCTGTTTAGGCTGGAATTGTTTTTTTTCTCTCTCTCTCTCTGCAGAACAGAGAATGGCTGCCTGCATGACTTATTAATATGCATAAAGGGTGGCATAATTAGTTGCCACAGGTAACCCTTCTCTGGCTGTGTGAACTGAGCTAATGTGCAAATGCATGCTGCACAGGCGAGCAGAGCGGTGTGAGGAAAAGCCCCCGTTTCATAAAAGGAAATATTTGAATAATATGCAAATGCACTGGATGTTATTAGCAGGATGTCAGGTTTGACAGTCCGTGTTATTGTGAAAATAAATGAGTTTTGACACAAATAACTTAGGTATGCATTGATTTTCTTTTTTACTTTTTCCTTTTTTTTTAGGAAAAGCAAATCTCGTAACGAGATGTTATGTATTGTACTGTAGGTTTAGAAAGATTTTGATGGCTATTAAGAGAAAAACACGGGGAAGGATCGTTCATTAATGGATTCATTAAGCTGCTCTAAGGTGTAACAATAATTACTTTCCTCCAAAATGTACTCTGTTCCTCTTGCATATTTAATTGACTCTGGCAACCCATGTTTAAGACAATGAGGAGAATTGTCAGCAACGCGAAGACGGAAATAAAGAGGAATCAGATCGCCATCACTGGCGTCAAAAGCGCTGTGCTGCATATTTTAACTCCTGGGAGTATTTCCTCCGGACCGTCTTCATCTTGAAGCAACCTACCTAAAGAAATTCCTCTGACACTTTTTGTTTTCTTTCCTTTGGGCCTTCGTGTGTGTGTGTGTGTGTGTGTGTGTGTGTGTGTGTGTGTGTTTCTTCAGAGACTCTGGTGAACCTGCAAGACACAAGACAGAGGTCAGAGCTTTCCTGGCTCGGGCCAGGGACCAGGGACTCCTGGCGTTTGCCCTCGAGAGGCAAAGGAGAGAGGCATCCAGGAAACATGTCCGCCTAAGGACACACATCTACTGAAGGAGCTCCTGGGCCAAGTTCACAGGCTCTGTAGAGGTTGCCAACCTGCTGGGCCCATCCACCCTCCAGGGTGTGGAAGGTAAGAGATGACAGGTCCAAAGCATTCCCCTGGCTGACCAGCCCTCCTGCCTGAGGGGACAGACTTACAGGTGTCCCCTGTGCAGAAGAGGCAGGGACCTCGATGAGGCTCAGCCCTGGGACAGCCCCTGGAGGGATAAAGCTTTCCTTAGAGTCCGGCTTTGGGGTATGAAAGGAAAGACTAACCAGTGCCCTGATTTAAGCAAAAATAAATAAATAAATAAATCAAAGATGGTGAATGGTTCAGGGTGTCACTGTAAGAGGTGACATGACCTCTCCAATGTCCAAACTCAAAGCACAGACTATGTGTCAGTCGGAGTTGCACTGCACTGACTCCTTTGATGTGGTGCACTGGCCACCTTTGTTGCTTCTGGGAACTGACTAAGCTACCGTAGCAGCCTCTATTTTCACTAATCGAACTCCAGGAAGTCTCTGCTTCCTTGCACCGCTCATTCCTGAGTCAGTGTCTAGCCTCGATGTGTCTGATTGGCAGAGCCAAGGTCACACACAGCAGCACACCACCACGCCTGAAAGACAGGCGGGGTAAGGGTTCAGCTCCATTTTTCTACAGGTAGATAACCAGTTTTCCCAGCACCATTTATTGAAAAGACTGTCCTTTCTCCAACGTATGTGTTTGGCGCCTTTGTCAAAAATCAATTGGCTATAAGTTTGTGGACTTGTTTCACAAGAGTCAACTCAAGATGGATCAAAGACCTGGAAGTTAGACCAGAGACTGTGAAATTGTTAGAAGAAGCCATAGGTCCAACACTCCATCAAATAGGCACAGGTAGAAACTTCCTCAACAAGACCTCCAAAGCACAGGAAATTAAAACAAGAATTAATAAGTGGGATAGCATTAAACTACAAAGCTTCTGCTCATCAAAGGAAACCATCAAGAGCTTAAAGAGAAAGCCTACGGAATGGGAAAAGATCTTTGCAAGCTATCCCTCTGACAGAGGTCTAATATCTAGGATAT
>PVJS01012925.1:0-42997 GCA_004027185.1 Glis glis
TCTTTAATTTTTCATTTTGAAAGAGTCTCACTAAGTTACCAAGGGTCTCAGTAAATTGCTAAGGCTGGCCTTGAGCCTGTGATCCTCCTGTCTCTGCCGCCCAAGCTCATGAGTGTGTGTGTGTGTATGTGTGTGTGTGTGTGTGTGTGTGTGTGTGTGTGTGTGTTACTGGGGATTGAACCCAGGGACATTCTACCTCTGAAGTGCACCCCCAGCCCTATTTTATTTATTTTGAAACATGGTCTAAGTGGCTGAGGGCCTCGTTAAGTTGCTGAGGCTGGCCACGAACCTGTGATCCTCCCATTTCAGCCTCCCAAGTACTGTGATCACAAGCGTGCGCCCCCGTGCCCAGCTCCCAAGCTCTTTTGACGGCAGGATGGGTGATGTCCCACAGGACCATGGTGTGACCTGTGTGCCCCTCGGGAGCAGGTGATTTTGATTTTTGAGGTACGCCATGCATGTATCCCAGGTGCCCACCCTGCTGCTTTTTCTTCCCTCCACACTTGCACCTCCTTTTGCCAGAGGTCAGGGTGCTTCTTTCTGCCCGTGTCCTTCCACTAAGAGGACGATGATCCAGTGAGCTCTCTGAGACAAGTGTGAATTCATCCCATGACTTTGCCAAGGCCTGTTTGCTTTAAGAAAAATAATGAACCAATTGCAGCCGATTTTACTTGAGATGCAGGGACCTGACGAGCTGTTCTCAGATGGGGGGGTCCCAAGCAGAGTCCCCCACAGTGGGAGAGAGGATGGGAGCCCAGAGGTCCTTCCCAGCACCCCCGGAGCCACTCCAAATTCAAGTGTCCCCGTTTGAGCTGAAAATCCCCCACCCCACCCACAGCAGAGCGGGCGACTGGGGGCGCCCAGTGGATGTGTGGTGGGAAGCGGCCCCGTGGAGGTCGGGCTCTTGGCCTGGGGCTGCAGGCGTATATGGTCATCACAGTGTTTGGGTGTGGCGGGTGGATAGGGCCTGGGACCTGGGTCCTGGCACCAGGGCTGCCTGGTGGCTGCAGAGAGTGGCCACTCCAAGTAGCTGCTCTGTCTCTGTCCCCTGGGACCCACACCACACGACATGGGAGCAGAGGCGCGCCTCATCAGGGGCACTGCTCTTCTCTGGCCTCCCCGTCCAGGGGCACAGCCTGCGGGAAAGGGACCCGGCATGCACTCCCTCCGTGCCAGCTCTGAACACGGCCGCAGCGCGGGCCTTCTGCACTCCCTGCCTTGAGCCTGGTCACCCCTTTAGGGCTACGCTGGATGCTCTTAGACGTGTTTATGCCTCATCGTAACCGAACCCCATACTGTGCCAGGCTGGGTCACCTTCCAGGGCCAGCCACACAATTGTCATCAAACAGGCGTCATCAAACAGGCGAGCTAACCAGAGACTGCTAGTCTCAAGGGACAGACAGCCTAGAGGGCTGCGGCATCCCCTGCATGTCCTTGCAGTAGTGGGCTCTTACTTGCTGGCCCCTTGGGTCAGGTCACGGGAAGGCCTCTCAGCTCCCTCTGAGCTCAGCTCATGGCATAGCAACACAGGACTTCATGGAGAACGCTTCCAGTGGCTGATGCGGTCACATTTTGATGACCCGGTTTCCTGTATTCTTTGCTTGAACTCTCTGCCGACCCCCACCCAGTGGGGTATTCACTTGAGTTGCCCTTGCACGGGAGACCAGCACCCCAGAGTGTCCCCCAAATGTTCCCTTGTGCCCCAGGCACCAGCGAAGGAGCTTTTGGTGTTTAAATTAGCACACAAACATTCTGGGGCTTAGTGAAAAAGACCATGAGGCCACCATCTTCCACCCTGGGGCAGCAATCTTTCTGGGTAGGATGGAAATGTGCTTTTTTTTTATTCCAGTGGGGGAGGGGGTTCACTGAAAACCCCATCGTTGAGTTTCTCCCTCAGAAACTTGAAAAGAGAGCTATTTCTTTGAAGTGGCATATGGCATGTGTATGCGTGCGTGCGTGCGTGTGTGTGCGTGCATGCGTGTGTAGTGTGTTTCCCTCTCTGCCGGAAGGACGTGGTTTAGTTTGGAGCCCACAGTGAAGCTGTGTGGAAGGACCTGATCCAGCGTGTCCCTTGCAGTTGGCTCTGGTTCCTCCGTTTGTCCTATGGGCCTCGGGATGGAATGATTTCTCTCAGGAGTTTGAAAGAGCACTTCCTCCTCCTCAGGCTGGCCAGGGACGCCGAGCCACACTTTCAAGTCTGGAAGCTTCCATCGGGGCACAAGAGGATGGCCCACACTAGGCCTAGATGTCCTGAGAACTCAGATGAGCCAGGGTCAACCTTGGGGTCTCCTGAGAATGGGAGTGTTGGGGCTCGTCCTGTTACAACCCTGCTCAGGTAACTGGGGCTGCTGGGATGTAGAAAGGCCACCGGGTCAGTGAGTGACACATAAACAGCCAAAAGATGAGACAGCGATTTCCCAGAGCCCCTGTCCATGCCCTGCCAGGGACCCCTTACTTGGGTCACAAGGTGAGCCGCATGGCCGGCCTTCCCCAGGAAGCAGGGGACCGTTCACATATAGTGAACTCACAGACATTCTCCAGCCTTCTACACATCCACCCGCCGGGGCGGACATGGTGCTGGACTGGAGAGCACTGGGAGGCCCATCCGCCCAGGGCCGGCTGTGTGCTGGATGCTGGCACAGTGAGATCACAGCTCACCTGGACGTAGTCACACCACCCTGAGACTTGGTGTTCTTTCCCGAAAGTGGTTGTCCCCATTGGTGGTGAAACTGATTGGGGCGCCATCAGCAGAGCCCCGTTGGGCAGCCGCTCCGGCTGCTTCACATTCTGCCACCGGGACACCTAACACGAGTGGCAGGATGGGAGGAGGCACCATGTCGCCACAGGGCCTGCCAAGGAGTCCAAGGGCAGGGGCCACGGAGGGGGGCTGCACGTGCCCAGGGCAGCTTCCTTGAGGTGTTGCCTGGGCCCTGCCTGGAGAGAAAGAAGCCCCTTGTCCCTGTACCCCACAGCCTCCACCCAGGGACCTGCCAGGAAGGAGGGGCAGGCCAGCTGCAGGTGGCTGACCCTCATGCTTCCTCCTAGAAGCCCCAGGCCCCTCCCACAGTGCATGCGCGCACACACACACACACACACACACACACACACACACACACATATATACTGTGAAGGTCAGCTTCCTGCCACTGTGACAAAACCCCTGAGAAAATCAACTTAAAGGAGGAAAGATTTATTTTGGCTCATGGTTTCAGAGGTCAGTCCATGGTTAGCTGGCTCCATGGCTTCTGGGCCTGAGTTAAAGGAGACCATCATGGCAGAGAGGTGTGGCAAAGGAAAACAGCTCATGGCAGCCGGGAAGCAGGGAGAGACAGAAAAGGACTGGAGATAGGATATAGTCCCCACGGGCACTGGGTCCCCAAAAACCCACTCCCTTCAACTCGCTCCCGCCTCCTGCAGTTCCCCACCTCCCAGTAGTCCCCTCAGCTATGAACCTTGTGATCCAATCCCTTCCCCAACTCCCCACCTCTGAACACTGCTGCACTGGGGATCAAGTCTGCAACACGTGAGCCTCTGAGGTCACTCCAGATCCAACCATAACACACACACACACACACACAGAGCCTGGTCCTCATGATGTGCGAGCCCTTTATTCCTCTTTAGACCTGGCTGAAGGTACACTGATCCTGAGTCCTGAGTAGAGCCACATCTCAGCTCCCAGCCAGGACTGGGGGTGGTCGGGGCTCGGGTGCATTAGGGTCTCCAGTGTCTCCAGAAGCCAGACTGGGGAGAAAGGGGCAGGGTGGGTATTGGGGATGGCCGTGGGAAGACCAGGGTTCTGGAACGAGTGCCACCTCCTGGATCCCTGGGGAGGTGGTGTTTGCAAAGCACTGAGGGCAAGGCTGGGCACTGGGCATGCACACAACTGTAGCACACAAGCCAGGAGAGGACAGGAGGCCCCTGGGTCCACCTGACACTCTGAAGCTGCCTCAGTGTCCGTGTGGGCTGGACAGAGGGAAAGCCCAGGGACAACTGTCCAGGCTTTGGATTCGCCTCCGGACTGCCATGTTTCTGCTGTGACTTTGGCAAGCCCTGGAATCACTCTTGCCCTCCATTTCTGCGTCTGTGAAATGGGCGCAGTTAACACCTGCCCCGGCAACTTCAGGAGGCTTCTGGATGAGCAGGGAAGCATTCAGAGATACTGTTCATGAAAACAAACTAATTATATTTTGTTAGCAGTACTGTAGCCTGGTCTTCCTATACTTTGTTTGTTTGTGGTACTGGGGATTGAATCCAGGGCATTCTACCTCTGAGTTATACTCCCAGCCCTATTTTATTTTTTTTGAAATAGGGTCTCACTGATTTGCTGAGACTAGCCTCGAACCTGTGATCCTCCTGCCTCAGCCTCCCAGGTACGGGGATTGCAGGCGTGCACCACCACACCTGGCTTTTTTTTTTAAGGTGCTCTCAAAGGCTGGGGATGTAACTTAGTGGTAGAGTGCTTGCCTAGAGCGCACAAGGGCCTGGGTTTGGGCTCAGGGTCATAGAAACAAACAAACAAAATTGGCACACTTTCCTATCCATTTGGAAAAGTGAACACTGCTAGCCGGGGCCCCTGGGGTGCAGGAACGCCCAGCTGATCCTGGCGTGTAGGTGGGCCAGCGTGTGGCCCCCAGCCACCCTGGGGATTGCTGTGAGAGTAAGCAGCTCATCCTTTGCCCCTAGTAAGTTCGTATTCGGATTATGGACTTGGAGGGCTAACCATCACCGTCACTGGTAGCACCGACTGAGTATTCCTCAGCTACGCAGGCTCTGGGCCGAGCGTCTCTTGTGCATGAACTTCTTACATCTTCTCAACAGCCTGCCCTGCCTAGGTAGTCACCGTGACCCATTTTAGATGAGCAAATGGATACCAGACGGGGACAGAAACTGGCCCAAAGCCATGCAGCTGGCCAGCAAGTCTGCCCCCAGAGTCCCCCTGCCTCAGAGCACATGGTTGGCCTGTCACAGCTGCCGAGGCACAGCCACATGCCCGAGCTCACAGGGAGAGGCAGGGAACCAGCAGCCGGCAGCTCCTAAAGTGAGACCAGGGCTAGTCGGTCAGACGCATCCAATCCAAGTGTCTGTTGACTGGTGAATGAACAAACTAAATGTAGTCTCTATGCGCAGTGGAGTAGTACTCAGCCTTAAAAAGGGAAACTGATGTGTGACAACTGGGTGCACCTTCAGGACATTATGCTGAGTGAAATAAGCCAGACACGAAAGAACAAGCACTGGAGGATTACACTGAGAGGAGACACCTGGTGTTAGCAAACTCATGGGGACTTTGGAAAGTAGACTGACAGTTGTCAGGGGCTAGTGGAGGGGAGCAGGAGTCAGGGTTTAGTGGGTAGAGCTCCGGTTTGGGATGATGATAGATGGTGGCAATGGCTGTGCGGTGTGAATGGACGTAGTGCCTCTCAGCCGTACACTTCAAAACAGTGACAATGGTCAACTTTATGTTATGTATATTTTAACACAATTCAGAGAAAGAATAGATAATGTTTGCAGTACAGTGCTAGCATCTGTTTGCAGAGAAACTACAGCCTTGTTTTTATGCATTTACTACGGGGCGCCTAGCCATCAGCTGACCTGTAATGTATGGGAAAACCAGACCCGGTCTCTTTCAATTATTCAAAAATCCCAATTCTACACTGCTTCCCCCGTGGCCTTCAGACTCGGGAAGTCAATGGAGAAAGCTCCACTTCTTAGCCGTTTTCCCAGTCTTAACTACTTTTTAAAGATCCCCGTTTGCCTAAACCCTATAATTATGTTTGCCTCTGAGGTACCCAGGCTTTATTTTTTTTATAAGCAAAGAGCATCCTACAATTATCACGATGATTTGTTGAGCACAGGCCAAATGCAGACAGGAGCTAAGTCAGCTCTGGAAGCTGACACGCGTGTGCTGGCGTTTTCAATCCTGTGCACGGGGCCGATCGTTAATATTAACAGCTGGAGAATTCATAGATCCACGTAAATGTCCGCTTTATGCCGCCCACAAGCCGGGGCAGGCAGGGTGGTGAGATCTGGTCTTCCTGAGGCTGTCCCTCCTGTAGCAGCGGGCCCTACCTTCGCAGATGGTTCTAGGTAAACAGGTCCAGCCCGCGTGCACAGCAGCATCCGATGCTGTTGCCTGGAGCTGTGGGAGCCACACGCAGCCGAGGCCGGGGTGGGCAGAACCCAGTGGAGTCGGAGCCTGCCGGCTCTGTCAGCCCTGATTTGCGGCTAAGCCAGGTTTCGTGGCCCTGCCTGTAATCTCCCAGAGTTCAAAGAGTGCCTAGCTGCTTGTCTTTGTCGAGAGCGCAGTTGGGGATCTTTTATGTGGAAGATGTAGGATTCTCAGTTGACTTTGATTATTTATTCATCCCGCTTCGTGGGTGTGTGATAGCGGGTACCACCACAGAGCCCCTTGTCCTGGCTACTCCACGCTGGTATTCATCGAGCTTAAAGCCCTTTGAAAATTGCTTTTCAAGGGAGGGGAAAAGTTTTTGAAGTCTTTTTCTCTCTCCCCCTCCGCAGTGCCGCAGCAGCTCGTGCCGCCCTTCCATCCGCCCCTGCCAATTGACATGCGACACCAGGAGAGAAGGTACCATTACGAACCCCACTCTGTCCACAGCACGCATGGGTAAGTGTTGCCCTCCACCCGCTGCTCCCGGGGTCCATCTCTCCTGCCTCTGTCTTTCTCTTTGGGGTTCCTGATCTGCGTGATCCCCAGCAGGCAGGCACCTTTGCCACCCCTAAGTGTCAGCGTAAGAGGGTGGTGTGTGCACACCGGCCTCCACTTCTGAAATGAGAGCCTGGCTCACCTCCTGTTGCCCCTTCTGAGGCTCTGGGCCTGCCTGGTGGGTCCACATGCAACCAGAGGTTCTTTACCCATCCATGACAGTCCCCTCCATGCTCAAAACCCATAGAAGAGCCAGGCACAGTGGTGCACGCCTGTAATCCCAGTACTTGTGAGGCTGAGACATGAGGATTGCAGGTTCAAGGACAGCCTCAGCAACTTAGCAAGACCCTGTTTGAAATTTTAAAAAATAAAAAGGACTGGGGGTGTAGCTCAGTGGTAGAACATCCCCTGGATTCAATCCCCAATAACACAGAAACACACACACACACACACACACACACCAAAGTTGTTTGCTTTGTAATTGGTGTCTGACTGGGTGATACTTTGAGAATGTGTAAATACCCCGTTTATCACTATTTCCACCCACTAATTTAAACATCCATTGATGACTCTTGCCAGAAACTGTAATTATTAGTGTTTGCCAAATGGCGATTTTCTATTTCCACCAAGCTCTCCCCAGGTATTGACTGGAATTTGGCTCTGAGGAAGAGAGGTGTCCTTCCTCCCACATTTTCTTTACTTGATGATGTGCGGCTATTCCTCTTACCCTGTGGGTAATGCTCCATGCTTATCCCTGTCCCTTGCTTTGTTCAAATTGTCCTACATTTGGCCATTGGAGCCCTCTTGTCTTCTGTGGCCTTTTGATATGTTGGGACCTTTCTATTCTTTTTCAGTACGCATACCTGGTTCTTGTATGACTGGAGTCTGACATAGTACCCCTGTGGGTGATGGGGCCATTACTGTCCCCTGCCACCCTCCAGGGACCCTCTGTCTACAGGTGGCTGAGACCACAGCCCAGGCAGCCTCCGGAAGGTGCTTGTGTTTGGACCTAGTTGAACCACCAGAAAATTGCTCAGTTGTTGGCAACTGAGACTCCTGGAGCTCTGTCCCTGCTTCAGACGGAGGAGGTGCTACTGAGATTTCTTTTTTTGTATGCGTGTGGTACTAGGGATTGATCCCAGGCACATCCTACCTCCAAGCTACACCCCCAGCCCTATTTTATTTTATTTATTTATTTTTATCTAGAAACGGTCTCATTAAGTTCACTACAGCCTCACTAAGTTGCTGAGACTGGCATCAAACCTGCAATCCTCCTGTCTCAGCCTCCCAAATACTAGGATTACAAGCGTGTGCCACCACACCCGGCTTCGGTGCTGCCTGAAAAGACCCCAATACCGATGCCTGCCGTTTCTCATAACTGTCTTGTTGTTGGGATTCTTGTCATTTAATCTCCTCTATACCCTCAAAGATAGGCATTTCAGTCTTGCTCACTTTATAGATGAGGAGATGGAGGCAGCACAGAGAGGTCACCCACTTAGAGAGCAGAAGAGTGAGAAATGGGGTTACACCCCTCAGCCCAGGCCCTCGGCCGCATGCCGTCCTTTCTCTTGGGAGTTTGGTAGGAGCCGTGGGTCCCTGTCAGGTGCAGCCCATCCCTTCCTGACAGCAGGTACAGCCCTTTTTTAGGGCACCACCCCTAGCTCAGTGGTGCCCCCAACCTCTGAGCCCATGGCCCCCAGTGATGCTCCACAGGCTGGCTGGAGATGGGCTGGCTGCAGACAGACCCGTGCGTCTGAACAAGGAAGTTCTTCATGCCAGCCCTCCCTGGGCAGGTGGGGTGGTGTGGCCAGCTCTTGTGTAGGCTTTGCTGTTCGTTGGGTCTGGGTTTGGACACCGTCATGCACCTTGTCTTAGCCTGCCTCCTCCCTGGCCCCGGAGGGTAGGGTGTGAGCTGAGCACCTGGGGTAGGAGGATGCAGGTGACAGCAAGGAGCAAGAGTGATCTGTCCCTGCCGCCAGTGATCGTGGAATTGGCTTTGTCACTCACTGGGCTGTGTGACTCTTTCTCTAAGCTGAAAGGCAGTGTATTAGTTTCCTGTGGCTGCTGTAACAAATGACCACCAATTCGGTGGCTTAAAACAATACAAATGTATTCTCAGAGAGCTCTGGAGGCCAGAAATCCAAACTCAGTCTAATGGGACTGAAATCAAGGGGTTGGCAGGCCAGATCCCTCTGGAGGCTACAGGAAAGAATCGTTCCTTTGTTTCTCTGGTTTCTAGAAGCCTCCTGCTTTCCTTGGCTTGCGGCCCCAACCTCATGCCCCATCTCCTTTTCTCCCCTGCTTCTGGCCTCGTGTTGCAGTCTCTTCTTCTGAGGCAGCTTCTTCTCTCTGCTGTCTCTCCTCGGGACACCTGCGATGGCTTCCAGGGCCACCAGCAATGCGGGATCGATTTCACTCCATCTCCAGATGTTTAATGTAATCTCATCTGCAGAGTCCCTTTGCATGGAAGGTTCCAGGGATTAGGATGTGGGCGTCCCTGGGGGGCCATTATTCAGCTGCTTTGGGGTCACCACACCCCAGCAAGGAGTGTGGAATTCAATAAAGCTCATAGATAGTTTGTTCAGATGTGCATCAGGCCAGCATGGCACCGTTGCCCGGGACGTGGGCTTGTCAGCTTGGGCCTGCAGGTGCAGTTTGCTGAGGCTCGGAGACGCGAAGGCTTCTGCACGTGGGCTCCCCTCTGTGAGGGCTGGGACACCAGGCTCTCTGGCGCCCTGTTGTTCTAGAGCCCGCCTCCTGCTGGGGTGGGCGTCAGTGACCCCACAGCGTCCTCAGGACAGTTGGTTGCCTCCCAGGCCTAAGGGGCACACGGGGAGTGCTTCGGGGTAGGCGTGGGCTCTGGAAAACCCTCCTCCTCACTATCCCTCCCCCCAGCGCCTCAGGTGGGAACCAGAATGAAGCCTCCTGGGAAAACTAGCCCCACGGCCCTGGCTTCTGTGATTAATGTGGTCGGAGCCTGGTGGAGCGCGCGATCCATCAAGCCGTGTTCTAGCCTGCTCCTCCTGGCCGCACCAAATGCGTCTAATTACACAAACATTGCGTAGCAAATGAGGTGCGGCGCCATCCGCTGCCAGCGGAGGCTGAACCTCTGCCTGCTGCCAGGAGTCCTGGGCCACTCTGCCCTCGGATCCTTGACATTCCAGGGAAGGAGTGTGCAGTGGGGCATCTGCCCCTGGCCTCCTCCCCAGGGGAGGGGGGGCGCCCCCAGAAGCACTACTGCCAGCACCAAAGGATCACAGGTTCAAGGCCGTCTGAACCTGAGCTCCGCCCAGTCCTCCCGCCCTGGGACAGGGGGTTGACAGGAATCAAGAAGCCTCAGTTTTCTCCTCTATAAAGATCTGTTGAGATGGACTGAATGATCCTGTCAGTGCAACAGGACCACGCGGATGGAGCATTCAGAGCAGTTTGGAAGCATTCAAGAGATGTTGGCAGTTACTATCATTGCTGTTCTTCTCCCCATTTGCCTGTTTTAAGAAGAGAGTTCAAGCCAGGCCCAGTGGGGCACGCCTATAATCCCAGTACTTGGGAGGCTGAGACAGGAGGATCACAGGTTCGAGGTTGGCCTCAGCAGCTTAGAGATGTGCTCATCTCTAATCAACTACCTAACAGTGAGATCCTCAGTGACTCAGCAAGACTCTGTTTCAAAATAAAAAGGGCTGGGTGTAGCTCGGAGGAGGTAGGAATCCCCTGGTTCAATCCCCAGTACCACAAAAAGAAGGGGTTCATCACAGGCTGTGGGAGGGTGTGGCAGAGACAGGATGTGGCTTGTCCCTGGAAGAGGAGACAGACCCAGGGCTGCGGCGTGGGAACGTGGGAAGTGTCGGGGGAGGAGAGGGGTCTTTTCTGTGCAGAGGAAGAGCTGGGACCTCCTTGGCTCCTGGGAGCAGGAAGGGGTGGATTTGTTTTGAGGGCACTGTAGGAGAGTTCAGGGAAGGCCGGGAGGGGTGCCGGAAGCCCGGTAGGAGGTCTGCCAGTGTGTCTAGTGGCCCACGGTTGGTCAGTGGGGAGCAGGGTTGGGTTGACCACGCCACGGTGCCTGGGCTAGCAGCTGGGTGCAGGCACATCGTGGAGCGCAGCCCCGCTGACAACTCCCCCCAGGCACCCACAGCCTGCCCCTCTGCAGAGCGACCCTTCCCAGCCACCACACAGCACAAACCCACGGCCACACCCGGACGGCTCCCCAGTGCCCACACAGTTCCAGAGGGGAAGTGGCCCCCCTGTGGGCTCTGGCGCAGCGTCTCTGGTCTGTGCTTGCACAGACGAGGGGGAGACAAATGTAACCCCCATGGGGACATGCTCCTGAGTGTCCACGAATCCATCCGAGGGCAAGAAGAGAGGGCCAGCTGTGACTATGGCCCACGCTGCCCGCGGGCTCTCCATAGTATGGAGGCACCGGTAGGGAAGAGAAGTGCCTTGGACCGCCGCCTGGTCCCTGCCTCTTGGAAATGAGCTCGCCAGGGTATTGTGGGGAAGGTGCTGAGCATGCTGTGGCGGGGGCTCCCAACCAGAGCTCCCCATTTCCTAGGTGTGAGGACTCGGGCCAGGATTGCTCCCTGTTGAGGAGGCTGGGATCCATCTTCAGCCCTCAGAGGCTGGTCCAGCCCAGGCCTGCCCTGCTCTGCCCCAGGACTTCAGAGAAGACCAATTGTAGCCACCTTCATCCAAGGAGGGTATGTAGAAAGTGTCCCGTGCGGCAGTTCCCAAACCTGGCTGCAGATCTGAACAAGCTGGGTGCATCTTAAAGATGCTAGTTCCTACATCCCGGCCCCAGAAGTTCTGATTCCTTTAGGCTAGGGTGGGGCCTGGGAATGTGTTTATTTACAGGCACCCAGAGGCCAGATCTGAGGACCACTGGAAGCCACCCTGTTTATTCAATACCCAGGAGAGAAGCCCAGAGCCGTGTGGTGGCTTCCTGGAGTCACAGGGCTAGCGTGGTGTAGGTAGAACCTTTCTCAGCCAGGCATGGTGGCTCACACCTGTAATCCAAGTACTTGGGAGGCTGAGACAGGAAGATCACAGGTTCAAGGCCAGCCTTGGCAACTTAGCTGAGAGGGTTAGCAAGATCCTGTTTCAAAATGATGATGACGATGATGATGATGATGATGATGATAATGATGATGATAGTGGTAAAAGGAGCCTTTCTCTCTCTGGTAATACCATCACCCTTGAAACCCGGAGGGTTAAAAATCCCCTATTGCCTTTTGGTAACACATTCACAGATGAGGCCCTGCGAGTTGATCTAACCGTATTCATAGTGTCAGTTTGCAGAGTCATTAGGCATATGGGGTGGGCATATTTAACGCCTCAGCTCTACGGACCATCTCACCCTCCGCTCTCCCCATCTGCCACCATGCCTGACCTCTGGCACCCATGGTCCCCAGCGCCTCCCCAGGTTGGAGACCTGACCACTGCTGACTGTGTCCTGCACGTCGCTTGGTCCTGAGCTGCACATGGTGTGCATGGCATTGGGAGTCAGAGCCCAAGGCCACCTTGCACGGGAAGTGATGGAGGCAGGGGCCCTTGCTGGGGACAGGCGGCTCCAGGTCGCGGCTATCAAGTTTCGTAAAGCACAAGTAAACTCTTGCAAACACACTGAACAGGTAAGAAAGGGAACACTAGCAGGTGGGTATGGGGCTCCCCATCTTCTGCACTCTTGGTCACATTACCCAGAGTCCCCACGGAAGCGATTAAGATCATCTGAGCCCCCACTTGGTCCCAGCAGCACATATTAATAGGTGTTTAGCCCTAGGCTAGTGTGCCTTCATTTAAGAAAGGCATTTCTTGCCCCGGCGTGGTGGCGCACGCTCGTAATCCCAGTACTTGGGAGGCTGAGACCTGAGGATCCGGGTTCGTGGCCAGCCTCAGCTACTTAGTGAGGCCCTCTGCAACTTAATAAGACCCTGTTTCAAAATAAAGAATTAAAAATAGGGCTGGGGGTGTAGCTCGGAGGTAGAACGCCCCTGGGTTCAATCCCCAGTACCGCAAAAAAAAAAAAAAAAGGCATTTCTTTGCTCTTCCTGGGCTGAGCTCTTGGACTTTACAGTTTGGAGGATTTGAAAATGGCTTTGTCCAAGGTCAGTGTCCCCTCAAGACTGCACCAGCTCACCGTGAGGTTAATAAACAGGGCCACCTGTTGGGCTGTGACTCACTGGCACTGTCCTGGACTCGAGTGACTCCCCTCGGCCATTCACCAAGGGCCAGTGGCAGGGCAGAAAGAAATGCAGATATTTTCTTCTGATTCTTGGCTCCAAACACCAGTTTATTGTTCACAGAGGACCGGCTTTGTATTTTTCTAAGAACCTTCTCCTCCCTTAGCAAACACGCATGTTTCCTCTCAGAGCTACACGGAAGGAGGAGACTTCCGAAGGTGTGTCAACCTGCCTCCTGGGCAGAGATGCCAGGCAGGCCCAGGGTCGCCCACCAGGGGCATTATCCCTTGTCCCCACATGGTCCCGTCCATGTTGCCCCCTGCCTCCAAGATCTCTCTTTCAAACCTGCCACAACTGAACACTTCTTCAGGGCACTGGATGGCAGGTAGAGGGAGCCCAGGAAGCCTGGTCCAGGCAGTGTGTGGGCAGCGTGGCCTTCCCCTGTGGCTGCCCGAGGACTGAATGACACACAGATGTGGCGCCCTGGCTCACCGTGAGGCCCAGTAGGCAGGATCCTGGGGCCAGCCCAACTGAGGAGCGATGGCAAGACCCTGTGCCACACCCTCCTCTTCTGCAAGGGGGCTCCCTATAATAAGTGGGGAAACTGAGGCAGAGAAAGGCTGACTGCCTTTCCAGTGACACAGTCCTAGTAGTAGCACAGCTGAGATTTGAACCTGGGCAGTGCGACCCTAGCAAGCGCCCCTCTGCTATAACGTCCCCTGACCGACGGTGTCAGCTTCCCTGTCCGCTATGTGAGTGGGGCAGACTGCATTTATAATGAAATCTGGCCTGTGAAAGTTTAATGAGGCGCATGTCTCATACGATGGCCTGGTCTTTGATCTTTGCTGAACGGCTGTCCCTCACGCAGAGGAGATGTCTGGCTCTGGGCTTTGGAGATCGCTGATGTGGTCGGCTAAGAGCCAGGGCCAACAGGGAGAGAAGCAGATTCTGCTATGTAGAGACGGGTCAGTGTTGGGGAGGGGCTGCCGGCCGGAAGGCCAGATCCTGTGGGCTCAGGAAGTGACCCTCTGGTCTCTCTCTGTCCCCTTGGGCCTCTTGGACATTTCCCATTGCACACCCCTCAGTATATAGACAGAACCAGGTGGGGCCAGGGTCCAAATACTGAGTACTACTCCCTGTGCTTCCCTGGGCTGGCTGATTAACCTCCATGAGCCTTAGTTTCTCCATCTCTAAAGTCGTGGAATTGTGATTCAGGGTCGAGTTAGTTATATGGAGTGACCCCCAGGGTCCGTGGTTAAAGGCTTGTCCCCAGCCCGCGACACTGTTGGGAGATGGTGCAAAGGCGCGGGGCCTAGTCAGAGGAATTTAGAGCATTGGGGGCATGTCCTCAAATTGGGGACTTTAGCCACTTTCTTTGCTTCCTGGCCACCTGATGTCCTCCACCACGGCTTCCATGTGTTAGCACTACCGACAAGCATAGCAACAGGACAGCCATCGACCCAAAGGAAAGGGTCGCTGACAGTAAAATTCCATGCGTTGGTGGGATAACTTGGCCCTTGAGGTAGGGGCTCTCTTAGTCTATACGTGCCCAGGTGTCCTCTCTAAAGCAAGCCAATGCTAGTGAATGCATTCATTTATTCCGTCTAATTCATTGTTGCTGAACCCCTCAGTGCTGCCCCTTGAGGTCCCTCCTGCCAGCCTCAGTCAATACGTGTTGAGGGAAGGTATAGGCCATGCGCTATCCCTGCGCCTTGTGCTTTGAGAAGGCCAGTGACCATGCTGTAGCCAGCGTTAGCATGTCCCTGTGTCCCTGAAGGAGAGACATGTTGGGGCCCTCTCCTGTCCTCCCCTTCCAGGGCTGTGCTTCTGAAATATGAACTTGGCCTGTCCTATCCACACAAAGCAGAAAGAGTTAAGTCACCACTGAACTCTGTAGGGGATTGTTTTTCAGCACGTTCACCGCCCCCCCATCTGTGATGTGCCGGTCTTGTGCTGGGCAGTGGGGATATTGCCTAAGGAGACAGTTATTTCAGTCCATTTGTCATGTGACCAAAATGCCTGACATGAACAACATAGAGGAGGAAAAGTGTATTTGGCTCATGGTTTCAGTGGTATAGTCCACAGTCGGCTGACTCCAACATGGCGGCTTGGCATGGTGGAGGGAAACTGAACTCAACTCAGTGGCAGCAGGAAGCAGAGAGAGAAATAAAAGCATCCAGGGACAAATATAGTCCCCAAGACCACACCCCCACCTACACACACAGTGACCTACCTCCTCCAGCCACACCCCGCCTGCCTCAGTTACCACCCAGTAAATCCATTCCAATGATTAATCCTTCAGTGGATATGTCTGCCGATGAGATTGGAGCCCTGATTCAATTAGTTTGCCTTTGAATATCATTGTATTAGGGGCATGCTTTCAACGCATGAGCCTTTGGAGATATTCCAGACCCAAACCCTTAACAAGTCTTGCTGCCCACAGAGATCTTACAGTCTGTGAAGGAGAGCAAAGACTGGGCAGTTGCTGGGTGGTGTGCCAGAAGGGGGCTGGGTGCACAGAGCACCGAGACCAGGAGTTATCCATATGTCCCAGCCTGAGTGAGCCCCTGCCCAACGGGAGCCCCCGCCTTCTTGGGGTACCCCTGTTGCAATGAGGGGCCTCTGCTCCCGACAGATTTCAGTGCCTAGAAGAAGGAGGACACCTTTACAAAGCACACTGTCTGGACCCATGGACAGCATCCCGCCCCCAAAGGGAGGTTATCTGAACTATTTGGGAGTATCATCTGACCTGGACAGGCGGACAGGAAAGGAAATTCCACAGAGCGCTCTGGCAGGCTTGGCCGAGTTGAGAATTCTCGCTGGGAGGAATTAGTCACCTTATGTCCAGCCTGTTGCTGCACCCAGGCCCCTCTTTTCCCGAAAGCCTCCCTTCCACTCCCCAGACCACTGCTTGTCTTAGTCCCACCAGTGGCTTTCTGGTGTTGACTTTCTGGAAGATTCTACTCAGCGGTGCTGGGTGGGGGGAGCTATCATAAAGGGTGGGTCATGAAATGAACCGCTGCTGACCACGTGGCTCATTCCTAAGCAAGCCCATTTGTACAGCCTCCTCTGTCCTTGCAATTTTCTAACCTAATTTCCCTACCAAAACATGAGTGTTTACTTAGTAAGAAATCTGCGCTTCGTCAGCTGAAAAGGCTGGTTTCTCTGTTAGGGCTTTGCAAGGGAGGGGGGACGGAGGCTGCACTCAGCTGGATCTGCATGGAGCGGCGAGCGCAGGATCACATGGGTTGGATGTGTACACAGATGTGTGTCTGGGGCCAGGAGAGATCCTGATAGCTGGGCGATCTGGGGACAGCATGGAGCCCTGAAGGGCTTTCCAGCAGCCCACGCCAGCTCTCCAGCTCAGTCCTGCGGCTGCTCCACTGCCCACTCCAGGATCCCCATCCACTCCACCAGCTTCTGAAGGAGCCAGTGTCCACCAGCCCTCCTTTTTACAAAATTCGGTCTTGCTAAATATCGAGGACATGTAAAAGAATAAGATTCAGGAGTCCAGGTGTCTGTGCACCCTTATCCCTGCCTGGCCTCAGGACTGGGGTGTGCCAGCACCTTCAGGGTCCCCTGTTCCCCCATTCTCCTGCCCTGGGTGCATCCCACCTCACCGCTGTCCAGCATTTCAAGTCGGCCATCCCCTCGCTCCCACAGCAGTTTTGCCTGCATCTCGCTCTCCCGGCGATGTGGTCTTTAGTTCGGCTTTGTGTAAACAAAATCACTGCAGGCGTATTCTATGGGAAATCTCTTTCCCCACTCCGCAGTATGTTCTGGAAGTTCACCCGCTACCGCACAGGACCCTTGATCCATTTCCGCCCGCCGCTCTGAGGCTGTCTGTGGACGTGCATTTGGGATGCATTTGTCTTTGCTGCTTTGAACTTGACGGCTGAATGCCCGCGTACCATCCTCTGGGCTCCTTGTGTTGTGGGTTCTTTAGAGTGAGTATGTCGGGGAACGGAATTGCTGAGTCACAGGGTTCTCACGTTCTAACCCTCCCAGTGGCTGCCAGTCCTCACTCCCACCAAGTGGGGTTTGAGAGCCAGGCTTACCTCACACCGTCCTCACCACCAGGGCGGTGTCATCCACACGTGCGTCCCTTCCTGTGTTTATTGGCTGCCGATGTGCCCTTCTCATTAAATGCATGCTATGCTGTTTTGCCCATCTTTCTATGGGGTAATCTTTTCGCTATTGATTTGAACAAGCATTTTATATATTACGGCTGCTCGTTTCGTTCTAGTGATATGTGTTGCAAATATCCTCGCTCAGCTCGTGCCTCCCCTCCCTTAACGGCAAGTTTGCATGAAAAGTCTCTCTCGAGAGGTGGTTCAGGTTCCCCACGCGCTAAAAAAAGCCGCCAGGTCAGACCTTGAACCTCTGGACTCTAACATGATCCACCCCTTGCTGTGTTCTTCTGTCTCTGAGAGCACCAGGCCTGTACCACTCACTGCCTCCTTTTCCTTCTCCTGTAAGAATCTAGATTGGCTGAGCTGCCACATCCTGCAGGAAGTCCTCTGGATTGCCCCAGCAGAATAGATGAATTCTTTCCCTCTTGCCCGTCTTCCCACTTCAGCGCCTATGCACTGTCTGCAGGCTGCAGTCAGCATTCACTGTTCCTCGGTGACTCCGGAGGTCCCTGCACAGCCTCACAGGCGCTCTGCTAAAATCTGGGCCTGTGTGGGTTCAGGGTGCACCCTGGGAAAGTTGGCACATCTTTGGTGCAGCACCTGTCTGGGTGAGGGTCCTGGCCAAGTCTTCCCTGGACCCCCAGCTCCCACGCGGTACCCTCCAAGGCCGTGCTCAGTGGTCATTGGCTGAAGGCGGGAATGACACACGCACATGGGAACAGATAGCAAATGGCAGAGCCACCTCCGGGGGCTCGCTGTGGCCCGCGTGCCCGGGGAAGTGCAGAGTGACCCAGAGAATGAGCTGGGCTCCCATCCAGAGAGGGTGCCCCAGGGTGTTTCTAAAGAATTCACTCTATATCCCTGGAAATGCAACCCCCCTTAGCACGTTTTGGAAAGGCCTTGATTTCTGAAAGGTTTTAATGACATGTGGAAAACCTGGTGAGCGAGCTTGCCAGTGCTCGGGTTCATACACAAAACCAAAAACCCAAACCAAGGCAAAGCAGGAGGAGAAACTGGCAGGGCCTGCAGCGGCGGGCACGGGTGCCTGGTGAGAGCAGACACGTGCCCGCCTGCCCACCTCACCTTGCATGAAGTCCCAGCTCAGGGAGGAAGACGGGCACAGAGTGGCCGGGCCAGGCTCTGGGGAATTTGGCATAATGGGCCTTGATACGGGGCACTGTTCACGTTGCTTAGAAGGTGCATGCCCCCAGAGCAGCCCAGCAGCAGCAGCGTGACGGGTTCCCACTAACAGTCACGGCTGGCCCACTCCAAAGTGCTGCGACCCTGATGAGTGGCAGGCCTCTTGGCCCGAGGGCAGGGCTGGTGTGCCCGACATGGGCTCAGGGAGAAGGGCAGGAGCTGCCTGCCACAGAGCATCTCACTAGGTTCCTGAGTTTGACCCGGCCAGGAGGCTTGTGGGCCTCTGAGCTGATGCCTCTGGGGGCAGAACAGGGGTTAATTGGGAGCGGGATGCAGATAAGAGGGCAGGATTGGAGGTGCAGATGGTCAGAGCCAGGGCTGTGAGGAGCAAGAGAGGTGGCACCGAGGACACACAGGAGAAGCAAGTGCTGGCCACACGGCATCCCAACAAGCAGGCCAGGGTGCGGAGTACGGGCTCAGAGGCCTGAGGGACTGGGCCCCCTTTCCTTATCTTCAGAGGCAGCTCCTGGACCAGTCTGGGGCCGTGCCACAGTGGGTCTCAGTAGCTGTCTGTGAACTGGCACACACGGGGCCTGTTCCTGCCAATGTCTGGCTCTACCGAGCTACACAGGAGGTCTCCGAACAAAGCCCGTCTCCGAAGGGTGGCTCCCTCGCCGGCTCCCACGAGGAGCTCACGTTGAGCCTGAGTGAGTCAGCACCCTCAGCCCCGCATTGCTCAGCCTCCCAAGCAGGCACGGTAGGTGTGGCCGGGCCCCAGTCGCCCGCTCCTCCCTCCCATTCTCTCTACGTTGGGAACACGTCCGTTCCTGCCTCTATGCCCTGGCGAGGGCTGCACTGCAGTCAGACGCCCTCGTCGCCCTCCCCTTCCATCAAAGCTTTACTCATCCCTGCAGCCCTCCAGAGTGCACCCGGCAGCACCCTAGCTCCCGCCCCAGCATGCCCACTGGGCCCGGCAGTGGCCGTGCAAGACTCTGTCCTCTGCTACTCCTTTTGTCTCCTGCCAAAAATGCCATGCCTGCGCATGGAGAAGGGGCCTGCGGGTGCACTGCACCCTACGAGCAGCTTCCGTTTGCGCATCTGCCAGACACGAGAGGAGGGAGCACTGATTGAGCACCTACTGAGTGCATGGCACTGGCTGCACTGTGCGACTTACATTCTAGGCTCGTGTCCTCACACAGCTGCCCTGGCCTACGGGCAAGGGGCACTGAGGCTCAGGGCAGATGGCACCGAGGCCACAGCAGTGGCAGAGCCCTGACTCAGACCCTCCTGTGTCTGCCTTCATTATCCAGCCTCTGGTCACCAGTGTGGGTAGTGCCCCCGCCCTGCATGTCCCCAGGGTCGGCGTGGGACCCACCGAGGCCACATCTGCATGGCCTGAGCTCCTGGAGGGCAGAGCCCGTGAGGACCAGGCAAGTGGCAGCCTGCACCTGGGCAACAGCTGGAGACCTCGACTCGCCCCATCTGACTTCACGGAGGCAGACATCCACTTCCAGTCCAGCTCAGGGGCAAGTCACGTGACTTCCTTGAGCTTCAGTGTCCTCGTCTTTATGTGAAATGACTCAGGTGGCCCTGTGGGCCTGTCACTGTGCTGCTCACGGCGTGGTTGGCAGCAGCCTCCCCACGGTAGTGTACAGTGAGATGTCTTATACTGACCTGTGAGTCCAGGCCTGAACCCTGGCCGGGGACGGTCATCTGGAACCTCTGCTTCTTGACTGCAGGTGGAGGGGGACTGCCCCAAGGAGCCAGGGTTCAGTACCCCTTGCAGGACGCCGGGTCAGGGGTCTGTGGGCACCGGAGGCTGGAGGCTGCATCAGTCAAGGTGTGCCCAGACAGGCCCTGACAGTTGCCTAAAACAGAAAAACAGCTCAGAGAGGGTTAAGCAAACACGAGCCTGCCTCTGCTCAGGGAATTGGAAAAGCCAAGAGCGCGGCACTTTGCGAAGCTGGATCCAGATCTGGGCTCAAGTCAAGAACTCGGCTCTCCCTCTCTCAGCTCTTGCTGTCCATGTTACTTCTCTCCCGCGCTCCCCCTTGAGCAGCCCCAGACCTGCGTCCTCCAGCTTAGCACTCCTGTGGGCATGGAGAACTCCCTTCTCTGCACTTCATCTCTAGACTGATTTTGGTGCCTAAACTGAACACGGAATGCTCTGTTCAGCTGGACTTGGGCCACGTGGCCTCCTGTCCAGAGCAGGAGAAGTGGGGTCAGCACAGCCCCAGCCCAAAGCACTCTGTGGACGCAGCTCTGCTGCCCGAGGTGCAGCCTTCACGCATATGTAGTAGCTTCACGTCTCAGCCTTTCTCTGCACACGCTGCCTCGTTTATTAACAGGGCACCTCCTCATGAACTCCTATTCATCTCTCAGGACCCAACCCAAATATCACCTTCTTTGAGAAGCTTCTCTCCACCTGCCAAGCATCTGCACACTTTGCACACTTGGCTCAGGTCACGTCACAAGCTGCAAGTGAGTGCACACTTGGCTCAGGTCACGTCACAAGCTGCAAGTGAGGGGCCCTGACGCCCAGTACAGGGTCGGGGAGTCGTTTCTCTGCTCAGGCCCCTGTCACGCTGCCCTGTGCCAGCAGGATCTGCCTCTTCCCCTGGGCTCTGAGCTCCCTGCCAGCTCCTCAGCACACTGCGAGGGCTGGACAGCCTTATTGGGGGTGTGAACAAACGTGAGTGGGAGCCGCTGGTGGAACCAGGCTCAGGTGAGCTCAGAGCTGGACTGCGGGGGAGAAGGCAACCGGCAGAAGCCACCTCCGGGCTCCTGTGGCACCATGACCCCATTTGCTGATACAGACGGCACCCGACGTGCATGAGGACTCCCAGTTGGACCAGGGATGGCGCCAGGCATGGGAGTATGAGAAGTGAGAGGCTGTGCTCTGGCAGCGCCAGGCAGAGCCAGATGCCTCTCAGCTCCCACGCCTGGGGCCTCCCGGGCAGCCTCCCAAACCCAGTCCTGCCCTGCGTGGGCCTAGAAGAGCATTTGGTCCTGGGTGTCCCAGCATTGTAGACCTCATTGGCCTTGGGGTAGAGCAAGGGGTTCCACGCACCTGTTGTGGGGGCCTGACTTGCTTCCCCGCTATCGCCAGGAGAGTCTATTTTGGGGCCAAGCAGTGGCCTCTCCAAGCATCCTGCCCAGTCACACCAAGAGGTCAGGAGTCCTCGATGACGGTTTTGACGGGGTGGGTGCCCTCCTGTTGTCTGGCAGGGATGAGAGAGCGTTTGGGGCCAGGGATTGGTGTAGGGGAAAGCACGGACGTGTGCCAATCGTTAGGCAGGGTCGCTGGATCTGCATGTCCTGTGCAATTACATTTACAAAAAGCTGGAACCTAATGTAGCAGAAGGCTTACCTCCGGCCTTGTGGAGCAGCCACCGAGGGGGATGTTTATGAGGCCCAGATGGGAAGACATCTGGGTGTCACCTGTTTGGGTCCCGGCTTGTACTCGCGTAAGCCCAGTTTTCGTGCCCTGTGCAACATAATCAGCAATTATCTCTGGTTTGCTCCACCGACAGAACAACCATTCCTTCCCCGAGCGACCAGTCCCACCAGCGCCTTCCCTGTGCAATGCCCATCCGGTGTGAAGATGGGAAGCCTCCCCGGCCCTCAACACAGTTCTGATGCTGTAATAACAGCTCTCACTGTGGGCTGCCTGCCGTGTTTCAGGCAGTTTGGGGACCTTTGAGCCCCCATGGCAACTCTGAAGTACGCACATCATGCATCCCTGTTTTACCGATGAGGAAACCAGAGCTTGGAGAGATCCAATACCCGCTCAGTGAGGTTCAACTGGGATCCTGGTCCGAGTTTATTGGATTCTCACACATACTGTTCTTTGCACCCTGTCAAATAAGGAGACTCCCTATTTTTGGAAAATTCGAAGATGAAATCTTGGTAAACATGGTTCCCAGGGACTGACTTGTAGTTCTGCAGCTGTTTGCCTGTTAAATCTGATTTGTCTTTAGTGGGTGGTTTTGGGGGTGAGTGACTCAGAAATGCCCCTGTAGCTGCTGGCAGGCCGCAGGTCAGCAGGCCGGGGGTAAAAAAGCCTCATTGTCATGTCGAGGGGAAGCAGATGCCTCCTAGAGAGACCAGGGGACGCAGCTAACTAGTGGCGGACATCTGAGACAGGGACTCTGAGCGTGACGCCCATTTCCACCTGAGTGGAGCCAGAATGATATTACAAAATTTTAGTTACGGCACCACTTTCAAAACTCATCCTTGAATCTTTTTCTCTCGCCGCCCATCCCGCGGCTGAGTGTGTCCTGTCAGTGGCCGTCCTGCTGAAGTCACAGCTGCGCTTCCAGGCCACCTCCTGGTCCCGCCTTTGTGTGATTGTTGTTGTTTTTGTTGTTTTTTTCTCTTGGGAGTATGAGTTCTTTGTGCTCTCAACATGTTCTGGGTTCCACACATGTTCCGAGCATGCACGCGTGGGCCTGGTCCTAAGCAGGCCCTGGGGGATCAGGGCTGCAGTTTGGGGTGTGTGATGAAGCTGAGCTGGGCTCCAGTAGAGTGTCAAGAGTCCCGTTCAGCAGCACAGGGACAGGGGCGGGCGGCTGTGCCTTCTGTCTGTACTGATTGGCTACTGCTTAAATGTTCCAACACCAATTCCGAGGGTTTGCGCGTAAACTAAAAACTGTTTTTCTGGAAAGTCTTCCTTTGAGAGTCAAGGCCTGCTTGCATGGGTCCCTGGTGCATCCTCTTTCTGAGAACCTTGTCCTTTGTCTCTGCAGGCCTCCCACCCTGAGCGGCAGCCCCGTCATCTCTGACCTCTCCTTGATCCGGCTTTCCCCGCACCCCGCTGGCCCTGGGGAGTCCACCTTCAACGCCCCCCACCCCTACATGAGCCCCCACGTAGAACACTACCTCCGGTCTGTGCACAGCAGCCCCACCCTCTCCATGATCTCTGCAGCCAGGGGCCTCAGCCCCGCGGATGGTGAGTACGGACCGGGGACCTGCAGGGGCAGCCGGGTCGCAGGAGCAGGGTGTGCAGGCGGCCCGGTGGCTGTGTCAGCACAGCCCAGGTCGCTCACACTATTGGGTCCCTGGCCTCAGTCCCCTGGGATAGTGACCGGGCTGGCTGGCTTTGCTTCCTGCTATCTCTGAACATGGATTCTAAGTGAATGAATGGTAAAAGCCTAGAGATTTGAGGGCCGTTGGGTTTTGTGCAACACCTGGCACAGAAGGAACGGTTGCGGTGCGTTCGGGCAGGCCCCGTCTCCGTGAGAACACTGGCTGCAGTAAACCAAAGCTACAGACGCTGGTGTTGAGTCGGGGCGTCACGTAGCGGGGTCTCCGGAAACACCAGAGCAGAAGGCAGGCAGAGTGGGCCGTGCTCCCTACAGGTCAACACAGGTGGCCCCACCACTCCAGAAATTAACCTGTGGCACTGTGTCTCAGTTCAGATGCTTGAGAGAGAATTGATTGGCCCAGTTCAGAGATCAGAGGGCTGCCGCTGGGCCAATTAATTGGAGCCAGAAAAGAGCAGGGTTACGTGGTGCAAATATCTTTCATATTTCAAATTTTAGATTTCTAGCCCCCACCTCCACCCTACTGTTGTATACATGTGTGTGCACACACATACATGCACACACACTGGGCTGTAGTAATCACACCTGCTCATGCCGTCTTCCTGGGAAGTACCCTCCCCTGCAGCACGGCGTGGGTGCCCCCACCGCCCCCACTGCTCCAGTAGCCTCTCGTGTCTCCTGTCCTTGAAAGCAGCCAGGCTGACTCTTCTTGAAACATGTCCAGCTGAGACATTGCCTCTTGGCCAGTCATTTCTAAGCCAGAGGACATTGGCAGCCCGGGAACATGGTCCCAGAGGGCCCTTCGCTGTTACCTTCAGTCTCCCCCAGAGGAACGTGTCCCCTCCTGCCTCATGTGTATGAGCTTGAGCTGGAGTGGGGGGCCTGGCGCTGAGAAGGCGCAGGCCAGAGTGTCACCGTGAGAAGGAGACATCCACTTCCAGATGTGCAAACAATTCTCTGGGGCTTCAGGCCTGTCTTCCAGGGGGAAGTTTGTACGAGAGCAAAAGAGTGCAGCTTCCAAGCCTGAAAATGGCTAGCCAGAATGTGGCCCCACTGTGAAATGGCCCCTCAGGGTCCCTGAAGATTGCACCGTCTTGGGGGAAAGTGGACCTAGGCTTCTTTCTGTGTTGCTCCTGATGACCCAGCTGGTGGCGGGCTGGTGGGACCCTTAGGTTTCAAATGCTGCCTTCGAGTTGAGGCTCAAATGGGGCATCGTGGGCCGGACAGTGACCCCAAAGGGTGTCTCCACACCCACATTCCTGGACCTGTGGGTGGTGTCTCATTCAGAAAAAGGGGCTTTGTATATGTCCTTAAGTCAGGAATCTTGAGCTAGGATCATCCTGGATCAACTACATGGGCCCCCAAATTAATGACAAGTGTTCTTGTGAAAGACATTGATGTCAAGACAGAAGCAGAGATGGGGATGCCAAGGAAACTGGCAGAGGCGAGGGATGGCTTCCCTGAAGCTCCTGGAGGGAATGGAGCTCTGCCGACCCCTTGATTTTAGACTTCTAGCCTCCAGGGCTGTGGGGGAATGGAATTCTGTGGTTTTAACAACATTTAGCATCATGGTTGTGCCTGTTTGTTATAGTAGCCCTGGAATACTAATACACATGATAACGGGGTTCCTAGGAAGGGGCAGAAGCCCACCGGTCTGTTGGGGCCACCACAGGCCCTGAGCGATGTCCTGGGCAGGAAGGAACAGAGTCTCCCCTGGACATGCCCATCAGGAGTCCTGGTTTTTATTAGGTGTGCCAAGGCTCCGTCTGCCGGAGCTGCCTTGGCTTTCCATCTGTAAAACGGGACTAAGAATGATATTATCCCGTGGTCTCCGCTGCCTGCAGTGTGGCCCATGAAGAGCAAGTGGTGACACAGGCCACCCGTGCAGGAGACACCTTCCATTAACGGAATGCCATTTTAGGCTTGATCTCAAAGCAAACACCCACACAGCTCCACTCACACCCACATGTCTTGTCCACGCCCAGGAGACAGTGAGCACAGGTTTAATACCACAGGGCACGTGGCTAATTTGCATGGCACTAACTCCCTGGGGGTAGACCAGACACCAAGTGGCCAGGGATAACAAGTCAGGCCCACAGAGCAGCTGTCGGGAAGTCTAATTCTAAGACCTTCTGGGTGCCCCAAACCATGCCAGCCCCAGAGACCACCCTCAGGGAGCCTGGAAAGTTCACGAGTGAGCCCAGGCAGTGTCTGCCAGACCATGTGTCTCCAAGGAAGCCTCAAGGTAAGGGGATAGGCCTGGGGAAGGGGGCATTTAAGGCATGAGCAGGGCGGGCAGAGGCCACGGGCAGTCAGCCTGGCTGGAGGCAGGACTACTGTCTCTGGAGGACGTAGCTGGAGATACTAGGAGGCGGAGGATGGCGGCCAGCAGGGACTGCTTTCGTCTCTCCATTGAATACTTGTGAGAGGCCTGGGGTACCCACCGAGACCAACAGCAGAGAGGCCGTGGAGCACAGGCATTAGCAGCTCTCAGCTTGACACCCAGACCACGGGTCCCCACCCAGCTCCGCCGCAGAACCCCGCACAAGGTACTGACTCGGTGTCCGAGTCCTTGCCTGCTCAGTAGGGTGACAAGCATCCGCTGGCTCCTGGCGTTGAGGACGCCGCAACACGAGGCCTCGGTGCGACTTCCGCTGCCGCCGCCATGTTCAACAGGCCTTTCGGCGGGGCATTCTTGCCCCATTTTACAGACAGAAAACTGAGCCCGTTAGAGAAGTGGTGCCTTTGAGTTTAGCATGCCCGGTAAAAACCAGGATTCTGGGGGTTTGGTGTCCAAGTTCCAGGTTGTTCCCTGATGCACACCAGACCCACTTCCTGGCTCCCCAGATACTCCGTCCCCCCGCCTCTTTGCTCAGCCCTGGGCAGAGGTGGTGTGGTGTGGCAGAAGCCAGTACTGCGGTTCTGTGCTGCAGGGATGGGGATCCGAGCGGCCTTGGCAGATAGACAGCCTCCGTTGGCCAAGCCTGACGACCCTTGGCGGGCCGTCTCACCCTGCGTGCTCAAGGAAGACCGTCCTGGCCCACAGAGGCTGCTGTGCACCTCCTTTTGCATCTTCTTTCCCTTGGAAGACTCTATTGCCCAGGCTTTTGTGTTCCCATCCGTCCTGAAGGGAGGAGGGAGAGGCTGTTTATGGTCTCTCTCAGCAGCAGTAACTGTCTTAGCTGGAAGCAAGGGTTTCGGGGAAGGCCCTGAGGAGCGACCCTCGGGCACGCACGTCTATTTCTCTTCTCTTTCCTTGGGCAGGAAAATGAGGGACGGGTGCCAGGTTCTGACAGTTTCTTCCCCTCCGCTTATGTCCACAGTGGCTCATGAGCACCTTAAGGACAGGGGACTCTTTGGCCTCGCCCCAGCCACCAACCCCTCGGACTATTACCACCAGATGACCCTCGTGGCGGGCCACCCCATGCCCTATGGGGAGCTGCTGATGCAGAGCGGGGGTGCCACCAGCGTGCCCCATCTCCACGACTACCTCAATCCAGCGGATGGTGAGTGCCAGACAGTGAACCAAGGGGGCGTGGCTGGGCCGGGGCTGGGGCCAGACTCAGGGCTGACAGGTGCCCCGAGGCTGCAGAGAACAGGCCCACTGCCATGCTGTGACCCACAGAAACACTAGGTCTCCTGACCACACCGCGAGTCACCGGGAGCCAGAAAGGGTATTAGGCATTGTGGGAATCACAAGGAACAAAGCACTCTCTCTAGCTGGGTGTGGCCAATACTTGGGAGGCTGGGACAGGTAGATCGCAGGTTCAAGACCAGCCTCAGTAACTTAACGAGACCCTTAGCAACTTAGTGAGACCCTGTTTCAAAATATAAAGCTAAAATAGGTGTGGCTCAGAGGTAGAGTGCCTCTGAGTTCAGTCCCCAGTACCACACAAAAAAAAAAAGAAAAAAAACCTCTCTTCCCTGTTGTTGCGGAACCTGCAGTGTCATGAGGATGCTGCCCAAGACTAGGAATTGACACTGATGTGGCGAGTTATAAATGAAACAGGAAAGACAGTGAGGAATAGGGTAGGAAGCACGGGGTGGAGGGAGGCTGCAACTTAGCGAGAGGAGGTCAGAGGACCCCTCATGGGAAGGTGATAATGCAGCACAGAGGAGGAAGAGGTAGGCCCTGCAGCGGTCCAGGAGACTCACGGGGCTTGCTTCTGCCTCGTCCCTGGATCACTGCTTAGATCAGCACAGAATGAGATCCCTTCGAATACTCAGGTCTCTTTACTCCTCTCTGCAGACCTCACCTACCCCCAGAGCCCCGTCTGCTCCAGGCAGGTCAGCCAGTGCAAAGGGCCTGAGGCAGCGCATGTCTGCTGAGCTTGTGACACGGCCAGGAGGCCATGGTTCTATATGGTTGTGGGAAGTGAGCGAGGGGCAGGAACAGGAGGAGGCCGGAGGGCTGGGGCCTGTTCTGGCCAGTCAGGACCTGGAAAGTCTTTGACTTTGCTGAAGTGAGGCAGGGCTCTGGGGGTGCACAGGGTCTGCAGAGAGGAATAAAGAGATCTGACTTAGTCTTCAAAGGAATCTGATTCTGTGCTGATCTGAGCATGGATTCAGGCGCAAGGCAGAAGTGGGCCCAGTGAGTAGAGCTGGAGACTTGGTTGTGTTCCCATCAACTCTGAACGGCCAGGCCCAAATTAGTTCTGAGAGCAAGTGTAGCATTGAAGAGCAGAAGGAGGTGTCCGCTGGAGGCTCGGAGGCTCGGAGGCTGCCATCAGAGGGTCAGTTGTCCTGGATAGAGGAGACTTTGGGTGCCTGCTAGACACCAGTCCTTCCTCCCCGGTGCCATCCTCCTCCTATAGCCTCTGATCATGAGCCCCCCACCCCTCCCCCGCAGCGCTGCTGCTGTACCTGTGGGTCCTGGAGTGTGCCCAGAGGTCCCTGGGGCGCAGGCCAGGCAGAGGAGGGGGAGACCACAGCTGGGGGCAGGCAGGAGGCCTACAGAGAGGCCGCCCCGTCCTATGGGGCGGTGCTGGTGCTAGGGCTGCAGGCTGGGGCGGGCTGCCCCGCTCAGCCCCCTCACGCCAGAGGAGCCCCTCTCATCTACAGGCGTGGCTGCGATCTGAACTCCAGGGCTCTCTCTGCAGGCCTCCTGCCCCACCCCACCCCCTCAGCCACTGGGGACTGCCCCCTCCTCCGGCTGCACCTCACTCTTTCCAAGTCGTGTCACCTCGTGCGCTTCACGGGGTCACCCTGAGTGTCTCTTGATCCTCCAAAAAGAGTTTTGCTGGGGAATAATGCCACCGTCCTCCTGAGACCGGCCTCTCCCGAAGTGGCCACGTGTCTTCCTCGCCCCAAGGGGAGGCCGCAGCACATCACAGGGATGCCACCTGCACCGGATCACATCTGTCCCACCCTCCGTGCCTCCCTCAGGATGACGTCCCGTCCAGGACTAAGCACACCTCCTGAACCCAGCTCCGCCACGTCAGTGGGGGCCCGAGGCAGCCAGAACTTATGCTTGTTATATATAACAAAACGGCAGACCCTGCCAGTCTTAGATGGGGCCCATGTGTGCCCTGGGTGAGGGAGGGAAGGAATGACCATCACAAAACAACCAGGAACAGAAAGAGGCAAATTAATGAGTGCAGAAACCACTGGGCTGGGAAAGCAGCTGGGCTGGCGGGCAGCCTGGAGGGGCGAGTCACCTTCTCCCAGGGCGCCGGGACTGGGAAGCGCTGGAGGCCGAGAGTCTCCCAGAAGCAGGAAAGCCAGGGAGGAGCCGGAGGTGAGCTCATGGGTAGGCTGAGAGCTCTGGCCACAGGGTGGACGACTCCTCACACCCCACAGCTCGCTCCACGTCCGTCTGGGGAGCTCGATCGGCTTCAGGATGCAGCGTGGCCAGATTCCAGGTCTTTCCTAAGCCGAAAATCAGTTGCTCGGGCTCAGGCATGGGAGTGGGTGAACCATGGACTTCAGGAGCAGATAACCGCTTCCCCTGGTTCCCAACCATTACCATCCAAGAAAATTGGCAGTCCAGGATTATTCTAAATTTGTCACTAATTAATATCCTTCCCCCCAAAAAACAGCTTGCTTTTTTTTTTTTTTTCTGGTCCTGGTGATTGGACCCAGGACCTTCTGTATGCTAAGAACCCACTCTGCCACTAAGCTATACCCCCAGTCTTTCTTTCTTTCTTTCTTTCTTTCTTTCTTTCTTTCTTTCTTTCTTTCTTTCTTTCTTTCTTTCTCTCTCTCTCTCTCTCTCTCTCTCTCTCTCTCTCTCTCTCTTTCTCCCTCTCTCTCTCTCTCTTTCTCTTTCTTTCTTTCTTAGATTGAACCCAGGGGCATTCTACCTCCAAGTTACACCCCCAGCCCTTTTTATTTTTATTTTGAAACAGGGGGGGTCTGTCGCTTAATTGCTGAGGGTCTTGCTAAGTTGCTGAGGCTGACCTCAAATCTGCAGTTCTCCTGTCTCAGCCTCCCAAGTACTGGGATTACAGGCATGCACCACTACAACAAGCTCCCAGACCTTTTCAAACCAGCTTAAGCCCAAACTGGAATCTCTGCTTCACCTTTTTTAAATGTGGGCTCTTCACTCAGCCCTACACCTGTGTGAACATGCGTGTCTACAAGATGCTGCACAAGCCCGGCTGAGCCCCAGCCTGCCTCTGGTGTATCGGAGGCCCTGCCCACTACTGTATTTTCAGTGGGTCCCAGCTGTGCAGGTCTGTGGAGCATCACCTGAAAACCACAGCATGGTTTTCTCCCTAGCCAATGTCATGTACATGATTGTGGATTTCATTTTTTTTTTTTTTTGGCGGTACCAGGGGTTGAACCCAGGGGCATTCTACCTCCGAGCTACACCCCCGGCCCTATTTTTTATATTTTATTTTGAAACTGGGTCTCACAAAGTTGCAGAGAGCCTCACTAAGTAGCTGAGGCTGGCCGCGAACCTGGATCCTCCAGTCTCAGCCTCCCAAGTACTGGGATTACAAGCGTGCGCCACCACGCCCGGCTTTGGATTTCATATTTTTAACCAACTCACCTTTGGGGTTAAATAAATGATTCTTAAAATGGAACTTTATATTTTACCCTGAAACAAGGAACTTAGCCATGTCTGAGGCAGGCATCCGTGTCTCTGCTCCAGGAGCCTACAGCTATCTCGCTTGGACTGTGCGTGTGCCCACATGTGCTGGGAGGAAAGCCGGAGGGCAGCGTGGCCTCTCTGGGGGCCTCCTGCGGATCCCAAGACCGAGCCCAGCTTCCTCCAGGGCCCTGGGCCTGATGCCGGCAGGCCCAGACGTCCCACCCCCCAGCCTTATTTCCTCTTGCTCTCCAGGGGCCTCAGCTAGGTAGGGTTAGGCCACACGGGAAGGAAGGAGAAAGCCGGCAGGGTACCCAAATTTATCCTTCGGCCGAGTGGCTCTCTGGAACGCTTGGGGCTCACAGGTCATTGCTCTCCAGTTCCCTGTTGCATGTTGGTGATGAACATCAGCCCGCCATGGCCTCCCTCCCCGCCCCCGCACTGAAGTGCTTCCATCGAAACACCGCCTGTTCATCGTGCGTGTTTCCTCCGAACTGTGTATTTTATTGTCATTTTGACACTGATTTGACTCAAGTGTCACCTACGTTCTGACACCCGTTCTTTATGCTGCCTGCAGGTCTGGGGGACAGGGAGGGGAGATGCTCAGAAACCAGTTACATCGATCATACCACAGAGAGGTGGGAATTGCTGGTGGAGGGACCATCGGAGTCCACCACGCGCACTGGGGTCGGGGAGACTAAGGCAGATGAGACCAGGCTGCTGGCCCCAGAGGGCAGGACAGCTAATGGTGGCGCAGGCTGGATGGCATGTATGAATTACCTGGACCCACTTGGGTTCTCCCTCTAGACAGCACCATGAGGCTGCTTCCCAGGTGGGGAACCCAAGGCTTTCAGTGCGTAACTAGGAAGTGGCACTGGGGGCCTCTCCTCCAGCCTCCTGGCTCCACAGCCCCACCCCGTGGCTCCCCTGTAAGAGGGGGTGAGGGGCTGCAGGCAGCTAAGTGTGAGGTGGGCTGAGGGCCGAGTCCATACAACACCCAGACAAGGGTGTTGGGCCATGCAGGTAATGCTTAGCCCATGAAGGTTCGGGGCATCCAAGCCCAGCCACAGGATGTTTTCAGCTGTCCCTGGGAGATGGCACATCCCACCCCAGGCTGAAGAGAGCATAGGAGCCAGGCGAGGTGGTACACACCTGCAATCCCAGTACATGGGAGACTGAGACCGGAGAATTGCAGGTTCAAGGCTAGCCTTAGCAACTTAGTGAGAAAATAAAAACTTTCAAAATAAAAAGGGCTGGGGGTAGAGCTCAGAGGTAGAATGCCCCTGGGTTTAATCCCCAGTACAAAAATAAATAAATAAAAGAGGGCATCGAGCACAGAGAAGTCTCTTGGGTGCTATGCCAATCCGAAGCTCCCTCCTGCTGCCGCTGGCCCAGGCTCCTGGGTCCCGGGTCCACAGGCCCTGGGGGATTCCCAGCCCTGACTGCACAGAAGCCTGTGGGTGAGATGCTGGTTATGGGAGGACCTGAGGGGGTGCTGCACGCCAGTCTTCTGCAGCTCACAGGAACCTGCCCAAAGCCACCGGGTCAGAGTGGTCAAGAGGTCGAAGCCTGGGTCTTGTTAGGGCGTTCTTTCGTCTGCGGCCCTTCCTACTGAGTGCCCTTCCTCTCTCCTGAGTGCGCTGGGATTGTCCAGGGTAATCGTGCCTGGCGCTGTGGGTTCCACAGTCATCTCTCCCCTAGCCTAGATTCCCAAACTTACTGTCTTAACGCCCCCTTTTCAGAAAAAATACTACTACTTGGTACCCCCCTGGGTGCTTCCAGCACCCCTTTATTTTTAGTCAATCGCCCCCAATTGTACCCAAGGCTACCATCTCCCCGTGGGTCGTTCCAGCGCCCCACCCCCACTGCAGGGCAATCGCCACCTTTAGGACCCATGACAGTTCTGTGAAGGCAGAGCCCAGCGTCCTCCTGGCTCAGTCTCCATCAGCACCGTGCCGTGATCTGATGGACAAATGAAACCATGAATGAGAAGAAAGAACCGAGCCAGGCACAGTGGCGCATGCCTGAAGTCCCAGAATATGAGAGTCGGAGATAGGATCACAAGGTTCAAGGCCAGGCTCAGCAACTTACTAAGACCCTGTTTTCAAATAAAATAGGGCTGGGGGCTCAGAGGTAAATGCCCCTGGGTTCAATCCCCAGTATCACAAGAAGGAAGGGAGGGAGGGAGGGAGAGAGGACAAGGGGTGAAACAGGGATCAAAGACAGGTGGTGACAGAAGAAGCTGATATCAGGCATCTGCCCGGCTGGGGACAGGCAGGCAGCCAGTCACCCAGTGGCTGACTAGCGTTAAAACAGGCACATCCGCAGATGAATCGACACAGTGGCTCTGCCAGTGCCCGGCCATAAATCACAGGCAAAACCACGGAAAATGAGTGCCAGTTTTTTCTTCCTATTTAGTAATTTATCAAGGGAAGAGGCGCACTAATAAACATATTTCCCTTGGGGGCGGGAGTAACAGAGATGAATATTGCTGTCAGATCTGGCCTGTTTCCTCTTGTTCGGGCGCCCGAGAGGGCAGGAATCCACGTATTAGCAGCAGAGCCTTGTTCTAAGGATGCGTGGCGAAGGCGTCTGTCTCCTTACTCTCCAGGATGCGGATCTTTGGGTCCCGCTCCTGTTTCCCCACCAGCCACTCCGTTCGCAGGTGATGGTCTTTAGAGGATCCCCTTCTGCATCTGCCTTTGTTTATTTGTTTGTTTGTTTACTTATTTTGCAGAACTGGGGATTGAACCTAGGGGCATTCTACCTCCGGGCTACACCCCCAGCCCTATTTTTTATTCTCTAATTTGAAACAGGGTCTCGCTAAGTTGTGGAGGGCCTCACTAAGTAGCCGAGGCTGGCTGCAAACCTGCGATCCTCCGGTCTCAGCCTCCCAAGTACTGGGATTACAAGTGTGTACCCCACACCCGGCTTGCATCTGCCTTTAGAGCGAGTGTGGATGAGGGGTGGACTCGGGACATCAGAACCATGGAGCTTAGAGGCTGCCTGGTGTGGGGAGCCGGCGAGGGAGCGCCTGCCCTGTGGCAGCTGCACTGTGCGGCTCGGTCATCTTTTGTAGACTCTCTCCTTCCCTCCCTCATTAACTGTACCCTCACTCTGCCCATCTAGACGGTGCTCCTAGCCCTGGGAGAAGCTATGCTAATCAGCCCTTTCATGTGGAAAACTCTGCAGGGCTGTGGGCACTCTTCTACGCACCCATTGTACAGATGGGAAAAGAGAGGCTCTGGGAAGCTAAGTAACAAGCTCCAAGGGAGTGACAGACGTGGGGTGGCTTGTGGCACAGGCTGTGTGCCATTATGCATGCGTCAGTTTGTCCCCCTCAGTCCTGCCTGCCCCAGAGGTCACTTCTTCTTGCCCTGGACATCATGACAGGTAGTTTTGGAGTCCCAGTCCTGGTTTCTCCTTCCCTTGGCTGTGTGGCCTTGGGTATGTTACTCAGCCTCCCGATGCATATTTTAATTTCATTCTGTAAAACGAGCACATAAGAGCCCCTTCCTAAATGGCAGTTGCGACAGTTCAGTTACTTACAACAGCCAGGCGCAGCAGTGCACACCTCAAATCCCAGTATTTGGGAGGCTGAGACCAGAGGAGCGCTGGTTTGAGGTCAGCCTCTGGGGTGTTGCTCAAAGGTAGAATGCCCCTGGGTTCAGTTACTTTGACCTCACCGCTGCCGCGGAGGCGTTCTGCGAGGGCTGGGTTGTGGGGGTTGTGTGTCTGCTGTCCCTCTGCGCATTGTGACTGTTCTGTTGGTGAGCATGTGGCCAGTCGCCCGGGCTTATTGCCGAGTCGCTGGATTTTAGCACTGGGGACTTAACGGTTGGGGGCCGGGGGGTTGAGTCCCTAGTTTCAGAAGGGGAGAGAGACAGAGATAAGCCCACTACCACTTGAGAGAGGCAGGTTCTCCAGGAGAGGGATGCCCAGCCTTAGGGAGGTTGGGGAGGGCTTCCCAGGGGAGGTGGTCACACCAAGGAAGAAGAGCTGGCAGGCAGCGGAAGCTGCACGTGCAAAGGCCCTGTGCAGGTGGCCAGCAGGCGAGGGTGACTCCCCAGGGCTGTAGGTGGACCTTTCTCATAACAGCATGAGGAGTTCGGAAGGAGAGCAGGAACGTGATCTAACTTGCAAGCTGAAAAGCTCTCTTCTGCCAAAATAAGGAAGGTGGGTTGGACAGCAGTTAGCTACAGGCCCTGCGCACTGTGGGCTGGGCTGCAGTGGGGATTGAGAGAAAGGGAATTGGAAGAGGGCTCAGGAGCCGCCTCCCAGGCTCGGCTGTGCAGAGCGCAAGAGAGGAGGCTTTGGCTGGAGTCCCCGATTTCCTCTATGCTGCCAAGTGGGCACTGGGTGCTCGTCCTGCAGGCGCTGCTGGGGAATGGACCAGGAGCGGAGGGCAGAGCGAGCACGGCTGCATGGAGCTGCCGTTTTGATAGGAGGAGGCCAGGCAAGCGGACGCTGTATGCGAGTGCAGAGCCCTGGACGTGGAGGCCAAAAGCTGTGGGGAGGGAGCGTCCTCCTGGCCCTGGCCCTCACCCTCTGAAGACAGACAGTGTGGATACCAAGTCCCAGGAAATGCACACGGCAGGCCCCTGGGACCTTGAGCAAGGCCCCACCCTCCCAAGCCAGCCCCTGATCTGCAAGGCTGATGCTGGAGGGAGGATGGAGATGGCTACTGAAGGAGACCACGGGTCCAAATGTCACCAGACAACGCCTGCTTCTGGTTATTAATCATTGGGGAGTTCAGAATCGGGCACGCACCCACGTGTCACATGCAAGGGCTACACGCCAGACCCGGGTGCCGACCGGCGAGACTGTGCCCGCTCGCCGTAGGCATCATAGGTAGCTCCGGTGGGTCCTCGGCTGTGTGGCCTGGTGGAGCATGTGGCTGAGCATCACCACTCGCCTCGTGTCCCAGAAACAAGAGGAAGAAGGGACTGAGGTCCCATAGTCCCCTTCAAGGGCACACCCCCTGAGACCTGAAGACCTCCCACTAAGCCCCACCTCTTTTGCGTGTGTGTGTGTGTGTGTGTGTGTGTGTGCGCACGCACGCGCGCGCTGAGGATCAAACCCAGGTGTACTCTACCTCTGAGCTACACCCCCAGCGCTTTTTATTTTTTATTTTGAAGTTAGACCTCACTAAGTTGCTGAGGTTGGCCTCACACCTGCAATCCTCCTATCTCGGCCTCCCAAGTACTGGGATTGCGGGCGTGTGCCACCGTGCCTGGCTGGCCCCAGCTCTTAAAGGTCCCACCTCCTCCCCATAGTGTCACGCTGGGGATCAGACCTTCAACACTTGGGCCTTTGGGGGACACCCCAGATCCAAGCTACAGCAGCGACTGCCCTTGGGGTGGGTCTGGAAGGGGCAGGGGCCATGGTGCTGGCCATGGGCTGGCTTCCTGGGAGTTTCCTCTGTGAGAAGCCACCAGACCGCTCCCTTGTGATGCACACTCTTTGCCGTCACGCTGCGACTCTCTGGATCTTGCCCTGGTCTCTGAATCTGAGAGTAAAGCAGCTAGCATGCTCACATGCGCCTCTCCAGTGCTCCGTGCACCCGAGCTACTCATCTCTGGCCAAGAGGAGTCATGTCCCCTGCCCAGGAGCCCCCAGTGCAATGGTCGACAGAGCTACGGTTCCCATCAGCCCATCCTTGCAAGCTCTCCCTGTCCCCCACTACTGTCCCCCTTCCCCTGGCCCCACTCCCCCACCTTCTGGTCTTGGACACTGATTGGTGTTGGCTGCCCCGCAGTGTCACGATTCTCCAGCCCCCGGGTGACTCCCCGGCTGAGCCGCAAGCGGGCGCTGTCCATCTCCCCGCTCTCAGACGCCAGCCTGGACCTGCAGCGGATGATCCGGACCTCGCCCAACTCATTGGTGGCCTACATCAACAACTCCCGCAGCAGCTCGGCGGCCAGTGGCTCCTACGGGCACCTGTCAGCGGGTGCCCTCAGGTGAGCCCCGGGCAGGGGGCTGGGTGGGGGTCCACACAGGCAGGGGCTGGCTTTTTGGTTGGTACTTCCAACCTAAGGAGAAGCAAGGATTTGGTTTATGAATCAGCACCCTTGGGACTTCATGGTGAATTCAGAAGCAACATGATCTAATCGAAGTGTACCAATACCTGAGCACGCGGTCAGGGACTGCGCCAGCGCCAGTGGTTCACAACATGGCAACGGCTCCTGCCCATGGTGTCCAGGGGGCAGGCGGGCAGCCACGGTGACTTTGGTGGTCTCCCAGGTCACCGGTGTCTCCTCAACGCCCTGCCGTGAGAAGAATGGCTCACAGACAGATGGGGTGACAGCTTAGAAATGCAGAAGTTAGAGAAAGTGAGCTCGGGGTACAGACGGACAAGGGGGCATTGGAATGGTTATCAGAGGCTGAGAGGGCAAGGATACAGGATGCACCCGCTGGGGACCAACCTGCCAGGCGTGAAAGCTGCATTCTTGGTCCCCAGAAGCCAACCATGGAAGGTGAGACCCAAGTGAGAGGCATTGGGAGCCACTGCTAGTTCTTGAGTGAGGGAAGCCCTGGTGGTGGTGTGGCCGGCACCACACCCTGAGCAGTGTCTTCTCAGCCTAACAGAGACCACACACACACCTCCTCCTCTGCTCTCCCTTGCAGCCCAGCCTTCACTTTCCCCCACCCCATCAACCCCGTGGCCTACCAGCAGATCCTCAGCCAGCAGAGGGGCCTGGGCTCGGCCTTCGGACACACACCACCCCTGCTCCAGCCCTCACCCACCTTCCTGGCCCAGCAGCCCGTGGCCCTCGCCTCCATCAGTGCCTCGCCAGCCCAGCTGAGCAGTGGCAGCAACTGTCTGAGCGATGCCAGCCAGCAGGTAGGTTCTCTGGTTGCAGGGTGCCCTTGAGGGCTGTGCCCTGCCATCTCAGGCCAGGAGGTGGTGGAAGGGCCTTGGGCCGGGCCAGGAGCAAGTGTGCGTTTTCTGCTGGCTTTCGAACATCATCTAATTTGACCCTCCAAAGGGCCTTTGGCCCACCTAGGCATCGCAGCATGGTACCTGGCACGCTCGGTATCTGGCAATGAGTGAGCTCCTGTTTGCAGGTGGAGGCACGGATGTATAGGGCTGTACAATGGACAGGCATGGGCTTTGGAGTCAGGCAGACCTGGTTTTATTCCTCACTTGCCTGAAAGCACAGATGTCTTTACCACTCCCAGCCGGAGCAAACTCATGGGCAAAGGGGGACCTGCTGCTAAGTTGGGCCACTGTGCATAGGAATCAGTTCCTGTGTGCACGCAGCCACCGTGGGCCCCGGATCCTAGGGAACAGAGCCTGGATGTGGCCATGTTCTGGGAAGACCAGACACATGCGATATCCTCCCTCCACGTCCCAGGGCTCTGAGGGGCCCCCGTGCTTCCCCAGATAGTCACTATCGGCTTTTCCAGTGTCATCTGACACTGGACCCAGGCCCTCATCTGCTCCCAGGGCTGCCGCCTCTGCTGTGGACAGCTGAGAGGTTGCACCTCATTAGAGGGACTCTGCATTACCCCCTCCCCTTGGGGAGCTGGAGGCGGCAGCTGCATGGGAAGGGAGGTGCTGGCAGCTGAGGCCTGGGTTCTTTCCCAGGGGTACCCCTGGCTGGAGGACCAGGCTGGGAGACTCGGTTTCTGATGCTTCAAACACAGGGTTGGTCCAGACAGTCTGTGAGGAGAAGTTCTGGAGGTAGAGCCCACAAGGTTTTGAAGTGTCCCTGTCATGCACCTATGTGACAAACTGTCCCCTGCACACTCCCTTAGAACAAGCAGAGCAGTGAGTCAACCGTAAGCAGCACTGTGAACCCCATCACCATTCACAAGCGCAGCAAGGTCAAGACCGAAGTCGAGGGCCTGCGGCCATCCTCCCCGCTGGGACTGACACAGGTAACTTGCTGGCCACCCGCGCTGTCCTTGGGCCGGGACCAATCCTCCTGGGTTGGTTGGCTGCCTTTGGGCATTTCACATGGTGGTGAAAATGGATGCACAGGTACATGGATGGGTGGTGGGTGGATGGTGGGTGGATGGATGGATGGATGGATGGATGGATAGATGAATGGACAGGTTGGATGGATAGATGGACAGGTGGATGGATGGGTAGATAGATAGATGGGTGGATGGATGTTGGATGGAAGGATGGATGGATGGATGTTGGATGGAAGGATGGAGGGATGGATGGATGGATAGATGGACAGGTGGATGGATGGGTAGATAGATAGATGGGTGGATGGATGTTGGATGGAAGGATGGATGGATGGATGTTGGATGGAAGGATGGATGGATGGATGGATGGACAGGTTGGATGGATAGATGGACAGGTGGATGGATGGGTAGATAGATGGATGGGTGGATGGATGTTGGATGGAAGGATGGATGGATGGATGGATGGTTGGATAAATGGTGAGTGAGTAGATAGATGAATGGGTAGATGGATGAGTGGTGGGTAGATGGTGGGTGGGTGGGTGGGTGGGTGGATGGATGGACAGGTTGGATGGGTAGATAGACAGGTGGATGGATGGGTAGATAGATGGATGGGTGGATGGATGTTGGATGGAAGGATGGATGGATGGATGGATGGTTGGGTAAATGGTGAGTGAGTAGATAGATGAATGGGTAGATGGATGAGTGGTGGATGGATGGACAGGTAGATGGGTAGATAAATGAATGAGTGGGTGGATAAGTGCATAGGTGGATGGACAAATGGATGGATGGATGGATGCTGGGTTTTTGGATGGATGGACAGATGGATGGATGGATGGACAGATGGATGGGTGGATGGATGTTGGATGGACAGATGGCTGGCTGGATGGACATGTGGATGGTAGGTGGGTGGGTGGACAGGTGAATGGATGGATAGGTGGGTGGGTGGACAGATGGATGGATGGATGGACATGTGGATGGTAGGTGGGTGGGTGGACGGATGGATGGATGGATGCTGGGTTTTTGGATGGACAGATGGATGTTGGATGGACAGATGGGTGGGTGGATGGATGTTGGATGGACAGATGGATGGCTGGATGGACATGTGGATGGTAGGTGGGTGGGTGGACAGGTGAATGGATGGATAGGTGGGTGGGTGGACAAATGGATGGATGGATGGACATGTGGATGGTAGGTGGGTGGGTGGACAGATGGATGGATGGTAGGTGGGGGGGGAGGATAACTGGCTGGCTGGCTGCACAAATGAATGAGTGAATCAGAGAGGGAGGGCAGGTGGGGTCCCAGAGCCATGCTGTCTTGCTGTTGTGTCCCCACGCTCTGTGCTCATCACACATGTGCAGAGTGAACAGGCTTCCTCCTGCCTCCTACCTTGTCTCAGGCTACAGCCGTGTCTCCTCTGCACCTCAGTCTTGCGTGGCATAAGCTCAGCCAGACTGGGGGCCCATGTCCCCTGCGTGGCACTGGCCCCAGGGCTGCCCTCTCTCCTAGAAATTCACCCTCCCATGTCTCTTTGACTGCCACTGGCCCTCCTGGGTTGCTGGACTTGCATCTGCCTGGACGCTTAGCCTGGCTCCTGGGTCACTTCATGGCAGGGGAGAGAGGGTGATTCCTGGTGGGGAGAGTGAGAAACGGAGCAGCCCACAGTCACTGGTGGCCCATGTGCATGTCCCTCTGGAAGCGCAGCCACTTAGTCTAATGCTCCAAGATGGAAGACTGGTAGTCCCTGCTCCTGGAACAGGGGCCAGTCACTCAGAGACCACAGCCTGCCTGCTGACCGTCCCCCAGTCTCCCACGCAGTGACACGTCTGCCATCCATTACTGCAGAATCCCATCTTGGCCACCAAAGATGCTCAGTGCCTCCTGTCCCCGACTCCCCACATCTGCCAGCCCATCCTTTATCAAGACTGTAAACCATCGGGCATGCTCTGGGCACTTAATTTTCATGAAATATTGGGCCTTGTTACTGTCAGGCAAACAGAGGGGTTGATGACAAATTCTTCTCCCCTTGCTGACACCAAAACCAGTCTCGGCATGATGCATGGTTTCCACGCGGCTGGCCATCATCCGGGGCTGAAATTGATGAGCACAACACATATACGGGGAAGATAAACACCCTGGCTCACAGGGCGGGAGCCAGGCGCTGAGCACCTGCCAGGCCCGGGTCCCGTCAGGCGGGCCATGTAGAGCCACCTCCCTGCCCAGGGAAGGAAAGCCTTTTATCACGAGGCGATCTCCATGTCACTCCATGTCCTGATTCACTGCAAGCCAGATGGGCTTGCTTTCAGCAGGCAGAAAACACAGCATACTGAACCCCCTCTCTACCACATCTCTCAAAAGAGCGGGCAAGGATGATGGCTAGTGCAGCCCGGGCACGCCCGCAGCTCCCTCCAGTCTCCTCTGAAGAGGCCGGCCTCAGTGAATGCAAGTAGCAGCTCTCCCAGATCTTCTTCAAGTGGGCATTGGGAGATGCGGGCATTGGGAGACTCCCTCCTCCCTAGTCTCCTCTCAACAGCCCTGCTGCTGAAGGTACAGGAGCGAGGGGTGCCTGCAGGGTCCTGTTCCCGTGGTCCCCAACCACCCAGGGAGTCACATGTCATCCTTTTCAAAGAGTGCACAGTATCTGGAAGGTGCCCTGGGAGCCAGGAGCTGCTTTTGGAAGAGTTCTGTGCAACCCCAGTGAGAAGTCAGGCAGGGCTGTGAGCCTGCAGCCCGGAGCCAGGAGGCCACCGGTTTCTGCCTCCCAGGAACAGACTCGGCTCCCCCAGCTCAGGCCAGTGAATGTGAAGGCTCTTGACCATGGCGCGAGGTCACCCTCTCCGCCTACACTGTACATGTCGCTCCCATGGGCTACCTGGAAAGACAGTACCTTCTTGCTCCTTTTGAAAATAGTTTGAGATAATCTGGGCACAGTGGTGCATGCCTGTCATCCCAGCACTTGGGAGGCTGAGACAGAAGGATCTCAGGTTCGAGGCCAGCCTCAGCAACTTAGTGAGGCCCTCAGCAACTTAGTGAGTTTGGTTTCAGAACAAAAAAATGTTAAAAAGAGCTCAGAGATAGAATACCCCTGGGTTCAATCCCCAGGACCACAAAAAAAAAGAAAGAAAGAAAATAGTTTGAAATAAAAAGCATGGCTCTGTGATGTCATGTCTTTACTTGACTTTCCTTCGGCAGACCAGTGGAGTACTGAGGAATCCTTAACAGCCTTTTGAAGGCCTCGCTCTCAGCCCAGGCATCTGCCTCTCCCTCCCTTCCCAATCCCAGGCGTGTTCTTGTGGCCTGTCCACATGGACTCCACCCAGAGGCTGCCTGCCCCTGGCCAGTTCTGGGTTAGTACCAACCCTGTGAGCCGGTGCTTCCCCTTCTAGAAATGCCCTCCGGGGTCCTAACACAACACTCAAGTCCAGGTCTAGGCTGCCGCAAACTCCCCATGGGTCCGGGAAGGGTGCATCGATCTCTGATTCTCAGATCTCCCAGCTGTAATACAACACAGACACCCACGTTGTAGGGCTCTCGCAGGGAACACTGGTGCAGGACGAATGAGAAGGGCTGCGAATAAACGCGTTCCTTCTCCCCAAGCCTGCGGGGTCCACCAGCTCCCAGAGTGGACCAAGACACAGAGGCCAAAGCTGCCGCCTCCTTCCTCCTGCACCTGCGTGTCAGCAGACCCAGGATGCACTGCAGTACCACAGTGAAGCAGCCAGGGTTGAGAGGATGAAGGGGCGCAGGCCAGCCTGGTAGGAAGAGCGGTGGCTGGATGAGCGTGCGAGTGTGCGTGTGTGCATCCACACCTGGACCAGCCTGGCATCCTTGGCATGGACTGCCTGGGACCGACCTTGGCCTGCCCTCAAGGCAGATGCCGAACACGGCTCATGTGGGCGTGGTCTTTTCCCCCAGGAGCAGCTGGCTGACCTCAAGGAAGACCTGGACCGGGATGACTGTAAGCAGGAGGCCGAGGTGGTCATCTACGAGACGAACTGCCACTGGGAAGACTGTGCCAAGGAGTACGACACACAGGAGCAGCTGGTGCACGTGAGCCTGCAGCCCCAGCCCCCGCCCGTCCCCGAGCTAGAGTCCACGTGCACATCTTTATTTCCCCCCTGAGCTTCCTAGCTGCCAATGAATAGAAAGAAATGCAGCTCATTAAGCCAGCCAACTGCTATAAGATAAGAATAAACCTGACTCTGGATTCTGAAAGAAGTTTCTTCTATTGAGGATGAGGAAGGAGTTAATAATTTCCTTTTTAGAGACCATTCACAAATACACAGTATAGCCAGGCATGGTGGAGCACTCCTGTAATGCCAGTACTTGGGAGTTTGAGACAGGAGAATCACAGGTTCGAGATTGGCCTCAGCAACTTATAGAGAACCTCAGCAACTTAGCGAGACCCTGTTTCAAAATGAAAAAAATTAAAAAGGGCTGGGGGTACAACTCGGGTAGAATGCTCCTGGGTTCAATCCCCGGTACCACAAAATCATAGCATATCTGGATGCAGATGGAGGTCTACACCCAGATCAGGGAGGGGGACTACTTAAAAATACCTGGATTCTGACAACTGAAGCAGAGAAGGCTACAGGAGCCGGTGTGCCCCCTTCAGGGTATGCCTTTTGGTCCCCACTTCAAATTCTTATACAGCAGTCAGGGGGTAATATGTACAGGGTGGGGAGAAAGGGGGCTTGGCGTGGGAGGTGTCTGGCTTCAAACCTGGCTCCACTACAGCTAGTGGTTCTGAGAAGGCTCGACCTAAAGGCAGATGGCACCTATCCCGTGGTGAGTCAAGACTGAGTATGATCCTGTGCCCAATCATAATCATAAGCACGAAGCGGGTAGCAGGGGGACCATAGCTGGCATCTCCTCCCCCTCCTTCTCCTCCTCCTCCT
>PVJS01012926.1:0-42997 GCA_004027185.1 Glis glis
AGAAAAGAAAGAAAGAAAGAAAGAAAGAAAGAAAGAAAGAAAGAAAGAAAGAAAGGAGGGAGGGAGGGAGGGAGGGAGGGAGGAAAGAAAGAAAGAAAGAAAGAAAGAAAGAAAGAAAGAGAAAGAAAGAGTCAAGCCAGCCCATGCTTCCAAGTACAGATAAATGATTTATGTAGTGAAAAAGAATAAAACCCAGGACAACTCCAGATTTTGGTTGTAGCAATGGTGGGAGTAACTTTGATGATATTAAGAGAAGAAATGAATAAACCAGTGACTAAAGAATGAAGTATATCAGAAAAATTAAAAAGATTTCTGCTAGACTTCCTCTCCTGGATTTGTCCATCAGTAGTCAACTGTACCATCCTGAATCAGCCACTTAACTTTTTTGAGCCTGAATTTCTTCATTCGCAACTTAAAGAAAATGAGACAATTTAATATCTGTACTTCTTTCTTGGTCTAAAATCCAAGAATATAAGCATTCCAATCAAGATTTAAATTGTTCCTCCTTTATTCTCAGACATAAACATCATGTCACCTTATTATCCAGTTGCTACTCAGTTAACAAGTAGAAAAGAATTGGCCTTTTGCTTTTTGTACCATATTATTTACTGTTTGATCAGAAGTTATGTGGTGAATAGCAATTTATTGTTGTGTCAGACTTTACTTGCTGGGATGGGAGATCAGCTAACAATGGAACTGTTTATAGCACAATGCATTTCGACAAAAGAGTTCGCCTTCCACATGAAGTTGATGAGGGATTTTGAGCTACTTCATTTCCTCCTCATGACTTCTTAAAAAGGCTTTCCACTTGCTTGGCAATCATTTAAAAAGGAAAGTGAAGTTTATAGTTTTCTATCCCTTGTGGCATATATAAAGGGGCAAAGAGCTTCTCAGTGGTGGGTTATTTAAAAGCATTTTATACTGCAGTGATCATAAGCAATTATCTCCCCAGCGACTTCTTTTCCAGGGCTCTTTTCACCATTCAGACTTATTAAGCCCATGAGCTTTAGAACCAATGATCTGGCTTGAAAACCAGCTCAGTTACTTATGAGTTAGGACACTCCAGACAGGCTAATTACTCTTTTTTTAATAAAACAGATTATATTTCCAATATTGCAGAGATGTTTCAAGCTTAAGTGTAATAGTACAGATAAAATGCTGAGTACAGCACTTGAAACACACTGACCGTCCAGTAAGTGTTTGCTTGAACTATGATTATTTAAAAATTCAAAACTGGTCTTGTGGGGCTAGTTAATAGTAAAGCGGTGACTCACCATTTGGCACTACTGAGCAATCTTTCAATAAGGCTGATCTGGTTTTATTTTCTTATATCAGGTATTTATAGACCTTGGATTTCGACAATATGAGCTCATAGCTGACTCTTCTAACTGTGCATCCAGGCACATGATCAAGGAATTATCTTTAGTAAGTGCACATTCAACAAACATTAAGTGGACACTGGAACCATGAAATATGTAAACATTACACACGTGTTTAAACTAAATAGATGACATGGAATAAAAAAATAGGATTTAATAATTTTAAGAAAAAGAGTGAGACTATCATAGAATATAGACAAAAATAAATTCCTTTTCCATTATTTTTATCATGTCAATGACAAAAAACTATTCATAGTTTTCTAGAGAGAAATTATTATTACACAGAAGAAAGAAAAGTTCACGGGAAAAGGAAAGCTCATCAAATGCTGTGTGCATATATATCACTATTATTATGAACTACATTACACTGTGAAACTATAATCACTAATGAAATTTTGGTGAAACCAATATTGGTGAAACCAATAAAGGTATAAAAAGAAAAAGAAAAGAGAAAATTAAAAAAAGGAGACAAGTAGTCTCCAATCCAAGCTCAAAATTAGTATCCTGACCTTTTTAATACCTTTGCCTCATTTAATTATCAACTGGTAATAGATAAAAATAATGATTAGATAAATAAAACTGATATAGCCCATACAATCTCTTTTATAGTACAGAGTAGAAAGCGCTCAAACTGGTTTATATTTTCTGTTTGCTTAAAAGCTAGAGAAGAAAGTGAAATTTTAAAAATTTTAAGAGTGCATTCATACCACATTTTTCTTTTCTGATCACATAAATGCCTCACTTCCAGGAAATATTTGGACTATTTTTTGATAATGAGTTTTTGTCCAAGTAAAATAATTGGAAAATGAAAAAACAGAAAAATTCAAAATAAAACAAAACTTCTGCCAAATAAAATTTTTATATTGTTAATTTTTCTATTTGTTAATACTGATAGAACAGCTTATTTCTTTTTTTCATGATTCTTAGGCCAACATTTTGCTCTCAATTGAAAATATATATTTATTAGTATTCTTATCTTTTAAAAAATTGATATGCCACCGTTTAGAAAGATTCCAATAAAAAATATTCTTGCCATATCTAAGGAAACATTAAGATAATGTGTTCAAGGAAAGAACTACTTTATTCCCTTTATGCTTTTAACTCAATCAAGGTTCTCGTGTGTGTGTGTGTGTGTGTGTGTGTGTGTGTGTGTGTTGCTTGGGATAAAACACAGGACCTTTTACATGCTAGGCAAGCATTCTACCACTGGACTATACCTCTAGTCCATCAAGATTTAAATGATTCCTGGGCCTTCTCAATAAAACCTGTTTAGACAAAGCTCATCTCTGTGCACATAAGCATATCTCTCTGTGATTATTGGGATTTCTTGGTATCCTTTACATGTGCATGGAAGAGTGAGGTCAGTTAGATTTCTGTCAATTGTGCTTTAGTGCTTCTGAAGTTACTATTCAACTAGACAATGAAATGAATGAGGCGACAACTGAAAAAGTGAAAAATAATTATACTTGTGATAAGAATGATATTGATAGCCCATGTCATTCATTTATCACCTAACTACAGTAACAGTAGAGAAGAAATATGGAAGGCATCTCTGTTCTTAAAAATATCTCAGCTTAGTAGATGTCCTGTTAACAACTAAAATGTCCATATGTATCAAGAAAATTCATGTATTTTATGTGTAACATTCCATATAAACATATATATTTCTTTTATGTGTAAAATATATTGAATATTGTTTAAATTATGTAATACATATAACATTTAAATATTACTTTTCATATAATATATTTAACATATAATTATTATTAATAGCTGGAAAAGTTTAGGAAGTATATCTCTAATTCTTAATTTTTTTTTTTTTTTTTTGCGGTACCGGGGATGAACCCAGGGGCGTTCTACCTCCGCGCTACACCCCCGGCCCTATTTTTTTTTATACTTTATTTTGAAACCGGGTCTAACGAAGTTGTGGAGGGCCTCACTAAGTAGAGAGAGAGAGAGAGAGAGAGAGAGAGAGAGAGACAGGAAGAGAGAGAGAGCTGAGGCTGGCCGCGAACTCAGATCCTCCGGTCTCTGCCTCCCAAAGTACTGGGATTACAAGCGTGCGTCACCACGCCCGGCTTCTAATCCTTAAATTTAAGTGAGGATGTAGGAAAGCAAATCTTTTTCCTCGAAGAAATATAATTAATTAGTGGCAGTCCCCAAACTCTACTATCAATTTACTAGAATTTTTCAGTTTAGTCATAATTCCTTTTCATAGAAAGAAAAATCTTATCCTTACTTTAAATATTCTGTGTACTCCTTCAAACATAATATCCCTATTTGCTCTCCTTTTAAGATGAGAATGTCATCTCAGTATTTCTACAGTCTAGAATATTTTGTACACCAAGGATTAATTTTATTGTTTGAAATATAAAAGCAACATTTTACATTTATACTATAAATACATGATATTGTTGTTGTTGTTGAAAGCATATTTCTAGGCCTTCTAAAACGCCAATAACTTTCTCCAGGGAGTTGTCAAGACTCATGCCTTCTTTTTCATCTGGGGCATCACTATCCTACATACATTATTTTACTATTCTCTGTCAACAAAAAAATTGTCTTCAATAGTTATTCAACAAAGATCTTAGAAGTATCTCATAAGTGTAGGGTTTTCCTGTTTAACTTGTTTTAGAGTATGGTGGTACACATATGAAATTGTTTACAAGGATTCTTAGAACCAATGGCTGAATGAAAAACTTGAATTTCACCACATACAGAGCATTTGCTATATGCCAGAAACATGTCATATTTACACTATTCTAACAGTCATAACACAACCCCGATTGTGTGTGTGTATGTATATGAGATTAAAAATGGGGTTTAGGAAACCTAGAAAATTCCCAAGGGCACTATAGAAATATGTGTTATGGTTTCCTGACTCTAAATCTCTAGACTGTGTTATGTTATGCTATATTATTAGAATTAAAGGGCATTTTTTTTTTTTTTGCGGTACCGGGGATTGAACCCAGGGGCGTTCTACGTCCGCGCTACACCCCCGGCCCTATTTTTTATACTTTATTTTGAAACCAGGTCTCACGAAGTTATGGAGGGCCTCACTAAGTAGAGAGAGAGAGAGAGAGACAGGAAGAGAGAGAGAGAGAGAGAGAGAGAGAGGGAGGGAGGGAAGGAGAGAGAACACTTGTGCGCGCACGCACATGCGCGAGCTGAGGCTGGCCGCGAACCCGGATCCTCCGGTCTCCACCTCCCAAAGTACTGGGATTACAAGCGTGCGCCACCACACCCAGCTAAAGGGCATTTTTGAAACTTGGTTTATGATACCAATATTTAGAACTGGATCCTTATGAAAACCACCTGGGAACTGTGTGTATAGCTGTGTGTACATGCATGTATAGCATGCATGAGGCCCTGGGTTCCATCCCACGACTACAAAAAAATAAAAAACTAAAGGAAAGAAAAAGATCAGCTGATCACCTGGGGAGCTCTTAAATCTATGCATTCTCTCACACTAACTCAGTTTTAATGAACTCGGTGTGTAATCATGGAACAGGCAATGTTAAAATACTCCCCAGGTGGCTGAGATGTGCTTCTAAGTTTGAAAATCACTTAGCCTTACTTTTTCAATACTAATAATCCCATTCCATACATAATTTGATACCCTGACATTTTAAAGCACATATGGGTATGGTCACAAAGAAATAGTTTCTTACTCCATACAGAAACACAAAATTCTTAAGTTAGTAGCAACATTAAAATTGAAACAATAATCAAAGTGTATATTTTTGGTCTACTCAAGATTATAATATATTTTTAATAACCAAAACATTTGAAGAAGTTGCTTATGGCTTCATTGACAAAGTTTCTGGCTAATAAAAATAGAAGATATTGAAGAAAGACTTAACTGTTTTTTTTATTAAGCAAAAAGTTGGGTTTTTATTATACTTTCAAAAATCATCATATTATCAATAATATTAGAAAGATTATACTGTATATGAAGGAATATCTATGGGTAGAAATATAAAATAAAAACGTAAGATAGGATTGTTTCCATTGATGAAAAATAAATTTTTCCTGTTTATGAACTCACCTAAAATGTTTTGCTATTTTTTTCCAATAGTTTCAGATTTACTGAAATGTTACAGAATTAGTACAGAGTTCCCATATGTTCTTCATCTATCTTCCTCAAATTCAAATAATTTATATATCAAAGTATAATTCCCAAAACTAAGACATCAAGCTCAGTCCAATATCATTAACCAAACCACAACTTTATTTGGGCTTCATTAGTTTTTAACTGATACCCTTTACCTTCTTTAGGATCAAACCCAGATCACATTTTATGTCCCCTTAGTGTTCTCCAACCTGTGAACATTCCATAATGTTTTCTAATCGTTCTTGTCCTTGATACTTTTGAAGAGTACCAGTTATTTCATAGAACATTCAGCTTTGGTTTGTATATTTTCATAACATTTCCTTTATATTCTTTTAATTTAAAACTGTACTTTGTGTGTATACATATGTGTATATATATATATATATATATATTGTATTATATGTTTCAATATATATCAAAGTATATATTTATCAATATATACTATATATGTGTATATGTATACATATTGTGTGTATATGTATATATACACATATATATGCATATATTGTTATTGTGTGTAGCTGTGTGTGTATGTTTTGCTGGGGATTGAACTCCAGGCCTTGTATATACAAAGCACACACTCCACCACTCAGCTATATCCCCATCCCTCTATTTATACTTTCAAATAGTTTCTTGTATACATATATTCTTTGGTTTTGTTCTGAAAAACTATCTTTTAATTGGTATGCTTAGATAAATCATGTTTTTGTATGGGGGATTAAACCCAGGGGAATTCTACCTATGAGCTACACCCCCATTCCTTCTTATTTTTTATTTTTAAGCAGGGTCTCACTAAGTTACTGAGGTTAGCTTTGAACCTGTGATCTCCTGTCTCATCCTCCCAAGTACTGGGATTACAGGCATGTACTACCATGCTCAGCTTCATGTCTTAACATATTTTTGGTAACTTGATTAAATCCATCCATCATCTTTTTTAATTTATTTCATTTTATATACTTTTATTGGTACATTGTAATATACATCATAGTGAGGTTTAAAGTCACAACAACATACACACAGGTCTTGGTGTGTTTCCCTTTGTGTTTCGCCATGCTACCTAACCCTCCCCTTTTGAATTACCTGTGAGATAGTTACAACATTTGTGTGATACCTTACTCTATGAGGATAGCTATGACTCTTGGAAGACTATTGTTTTATCTTGTCTTTTAGAAGGGTGATTATTTTTTCTCTATAATAACCAGACCTCTTCTATAGGATAGTAGGAACTAAGACAAAAACATAATTTTTATGACTGGAAATGGGCACTTCTTTTCATCTTCTAGGCATCTAGGCTGTGGATTTGAGTTAATCTAGTTATCATTGCTTTAAACAATTATATTTTAAATAAATGCACAATGAGAAAAGTATATTTTCTATTTAACTGAAATTTAGTATTTTTCATAGTGTTTATACATCTTTAAAGGTCCAGTTTTCCATCTGGGATCATACTGTTGTTGTAGTTGTTGATGCATGAAGAAATCATTTAACACATTTTACAGTGCCAGTTTACTGTCAATAGATTCTTTCACCTTTTGTTTGTCTGGGAAAGTCTTTATTTCAACTCATTTGAAAGATATCTTTTCTGAGTAGAGAACAGTATAGATTGAGACTTTTTTCTAGTATTTTGAGGATTCTGTTTTATTGACTTCACACTTTCATATTTGTTCACAGATTGCTGTCATTATAATTGCTGTTGTATTTGTTTTCACTGGTTTCTTAAAAAAATTCTGTTTTACAGTGGTTAAGGCAATTTAATTATGTTGTGTCTTGATATGATTTTCTTTTTTATTGTTTTTATAGTTTATTGAACTTCTTGAATCTGTGGACATAGTTTGCATTATTTTTTAAAAATAATTGGCCATTTCTTCAAATATTTTATTTTTTCCTCCATCTGTTTCTTCTCCAATTCCTGATATATGTAAGACATTTAATATTGTCTTACAAAGCACAGAGATGTTTTTATTTATGTATTTCTTTTTCTTTTTTTTTCGCGGTATTAGGGATTGAGCCCAGGGGCGTTCTACCTCCGCGCTACACCCCCGGCCCTATTTTTTTATGCTTTATTTTGAAACCGGGTCTCACGAAGTTGCGGAGGGCCTGACTAGGGAGAGAGAGAGAGAGAGAGAGAGAGAGAGGAGAGAGGAGAGAGATTGCATGCGCATGCGCCCACTGAGGTTGGCCGCGAACCCGGATCCTCCGGTCTCCGCCTCCCAAAGTAGTGGGATTACAAGCGTGCGCCACCACGCCCGGCTCTGTTTTTATTTAAATATTTATAATTTCTGGGATTTTTCTCTATAAACTTTTATTGCTATGTCTTAAGTTCCTCTGACCTGCCCTAATCATTTCCAGTGATTTTTATCATTTAAGTTTTTTTTAATCATTAGAAGTTCATTTGGTTATTTTTATAACTTAAATTTCTCTAATTATCTTTATTTCCTTTAAAACCCTTAATATTTACATTCAAATATGTATAAATATAACATATAATAATACATAAAATTCATTGTGTATAAATGATATTTATAATAGCATTATGGAAGTTATTTTCTCTCTAAATGAACACTCTTATCTCTGGTATTATTTCTCATAAACTATATCCCCCTTTGCCTTCCCATATATCAGTATCTTTTTACTCAGCACAGCTAGAATACCATGTTCTACTTGAGTTCTCATCCCCTACAATAAGACAGCCAAGACAGTCACGGTGGTCACAGAGATTACCTTATTTCATTTTTCTCATGATCCTGAACTGCCTGTTGCCTAATATCTGAAAACAATTATGCCAGGAAAGGTGGTACATACCTGTAATCCCAACTACTCAGAAAGCTGAGGCAGGAGGATCTCAAGTTTAAGGCCAATTTGGGTAATGTCAAGAACCTGTCAAAAATTAAATATTAAAAGGGCTAAGGATGATGAAGTTCAGTAGTAGAGTGACCGTGGTTTCAATCCCCAGTACTACAAATACAAATATATACATACATACATACATACATATACATGTATATATATATATATATTTATATGTGTGCGTGTTTGTGTGTGTGCTTGTGTATGTGTGTTTGTGTGTGTGTATTTCAGTGAGAGAAGTCTCATGATAGTTGAGTCACTACCTCAATGGATGTAAAAGGTTATAAATTTTTATTAAGTTTCATTATAATTTACCTGAAAATGTTAGTAGAGTCCTTAAGTTTTCCTAATCATTTTATAAAACAAACAAAGGGTTTTTTCTTATTATTAATCATGACTTACATGTTACTTTCTGAAAGATGCCACAATGGCAATTTATCTAGAACGAGTTAATCCTCCTGTTATTATTTTCTTCACAGAATTTAATGCCATCTCAAATTATATTCAATGTATTTTTATTTATTTTATTATATTCCACTCCCAGCAGAGAATAATCTCAATGAAGGAAAGGACTTTGTATTTTTATATGCCTGGCATATAATAGGTGGTCAAATATCTGTTAACCAGTTTCAAAATATTATAGTGATAATGAAAAAATGACTTATGGGATATAATAAAAATTAAAAATAAGAATTATTTACCATGAAAAATAATAAAAAGAGAAATTGAATCCATAAATGCCAAACAGATAAATTAATGCATCGAAGATCATATTAATCAAATGTAAAATTATCAACATAAAATTTAAAAGAAAAATGAAAAGAAATACTGAACTAAATAAGGTAACTTCTCAGTACTAGCCTTTTTCTTCCTGAAGGATAAATTTCAAATGTGGTTTTAACTCACATCTGATATGAAAACCATCATAAATATCAGTGATGAATCACAATTTTGAGTAGAAAGAAAAGGGCATAAGATATTTTTGTTGTTATCAGATTTAGTATTGGGACATTTTGACACATCCTGAAAAATGATAATTAAATATCTGAGTTTTAATTTATCAACCCATATATTTTTTAAAATAGGATTAATGTACACGATTAACTTTATTAATGAGAAATTATTTACCTTTCATCTAATATATAAATATAAATATAAAAAATTAAAGATCAAACACCTACATTAATAACTTAGAACAGGAAAGGATTTTGGAAGACAAAATAGGTGCTCCACATAAAAATTTAAGGATAAAAGATATGATCTGATTTTCTAATTTATTTCCTAAATCTCTTGATGTTTCCCACTTTATTGTGTAATCACCATCGAGCTTCTCATTGATTTACTCATTCAATGTTATAGCATTTTATATGTTTGTAGGTAATTTCCCACATATGAGTTGATGTGAGAACTAGGCTTCATATTAAGCATAAGTTTAAATAATATGTTTTGCAGTGACCACTGTGTGTTGAGGCATAATATTTTATAGATTTTTCATGTGGATGCATTATGCTATGCATAATCTTGCAAAAAAAATGTATGTAGATGAAAATGGACAAACTCATGATAAATGAATTTTTAAATGTGTTACTGAAGAAATTCAATGATATTGCTGAACAAAAAAACAAGGTATAAAAAATGTTTGACCTGGTGACATGAAGCATCTATACCAACAAATCAAGATGATTATCTTTTTTTTTTTACTTTATTATCTTTATCTTCTTGGAGGAAAAGCAAAGTAAGATATTAGATTACTAATTGATTCAGTCAGAGAAAATCTTACTAGAGATCAATCTTGGGTGGGCTTTTCTAGCAGCTAATTCTGAAATTGGACACTCTTATTCAAGTATCAAGTGTTCATTGAGCAGTATTTTCAGAAGAGTCAGAGAAACAGAATAGTAGAGCGAGAAAAACTAAGCAAGATTTTGGAAAGTCAACTCTATTGGGAAAGGGAGCCGAGGTTAAATATTTTCATTCTGTCTATGAAACTTGAACTTGATTCCCTTAAAAGATAATACTAGAAATTAACTTTTCACCTGAAGCAGTGAAAGACAAACGGGCCACTTACCAAGATCTGATTACAAAGGAAAATCAAATCAGAATGGATAAATCCCATTATGGAAAGGGTATGAACTAAAATATTAAAATATGGTTTGTAACAAATAAACCTTGTCAATTCCAGGAGAAACTGAGAAATTATCAAATTGACAACTTAGGATATAAACATAGCTACCACATTATAATATACAATGTCCAGTTTTCAACAACAAAAATAGCAACACATACCCCCCCCCAATGAAATATGGCTTATTCGAAGGAACAAAATAAATTGGCAAAAATAATCTAGGAATTAGTAAACAAAGTCTTTGAAACAACTGTATTATATATGTTTAAAATGATAAAGGAAAACAGACAAAGAAAAACCTAACAGAAACAGAGAACTAAATGTGAACAAAATACAAATATCAATAAAAGAAACTATAAAAAGAAACTAACCAGAAATTATAGAGCTAAAAAGTAAAATAACTAAAATAAAGAATTCAGTATAGGTTTACAACAGCAGATCTTTCACAGGCATAAAAAAATTAGTCAACATGAGATAAGACAATTGAAATTCTCAAGTTGAAGGAGCAAAAAGAAAAAATGAATAAAAGTGAACAGAGTGCAGGGCATGAGGGCATGGTGACACATGCCTATAATCCCAGGTACTTGTGAGGATGAGGCAGGAGGATTACACATCTAAGGCCATCCTGGGCATTTTAGCAAGATCTTGTCTCAAAATAAAATAAAAAATGGGTTGGGAATATAGTTCATTAATAGAGCATTTGCCAAGCATATTCAAGTTTCTGGTTTCAATCCCCAGTATCATAAACAAACAAAATTAGAATTTATAAAAATATACTGCTTTATACACATCATTTGAAGAGCTAATTAAGAATACAGAAATTTTCTAGGTAAACCTAAGATACAAAATAACTGAAGAAGAAATAGAAAACTTGAAAAAATGTCACAGAAGAAAGTAATTAAATGTTTATACAAATAGGCACTGAGTTTAGATGAATTTAGAGTTTTATTTTATTCTTTTGATACTAAAGATGGAACCCAGGGGTGTTCTGCCTCTGGTCTACACTCCCAGCCCTATTCTATTTTAATTTTGAAACAGGGTCTCACTAAATTGCTGAGGGTCTAAGTTGCTGAGGCTGGCCTTGAACCTTTGATCCTCCTGTCTTAGACTCCCAAGTACTGGGATTACAAGCATACATCGCCAAGCCTGCCATATAGTTTGATTTTAACCACACTTCAAGGAACAAATACTTAAGCCTTATAAAACAGAGTTCTGAAGCCCAGAAAAATGCTGGAAAATCATGGATAATGCTTTGAACATAACCCTGAAACAAGAACCAGTTAAGGAGAGCATAACAAAACAATGCCAAACACCAACATCACTTTAGGCCATTCAGAAAATATCTTAAAAACCACACTGGCAAGTCGTATTTTAGTTATTCAAACAGCAATTCATTCTGTCCAAAATGTACTGCTCAGTTTTTCAAAGATGCTTCAACATTACAAATGTAATCAATGTGATTCCTTTCATTATCAGAAAAGGTGCTCAGATTCGGATAAAGGCAGAATAACTAATATTGCACAAAAACCCTCTCTCAGGAAACATATAATTACCAACTATTCGGATGCATTAGAAATGTTTAAAAATAAGCAGACACTTAAAGGTAGTCTACACTTGGGATAAGGGGACAGAAATGCTGAATACATTAACTTTTTCAATTTTTTTTTCCCAGAAGTAAGTCTTACAGGCTTAAATAACAAGATGACAGAGATTGAGATAAAACCACAACTTAAAGGTAAGAAAAAAATCTCAGAAAGAAAAAGCCATAAATTTAATTCCTGAGTTTTGCAAAAAATCTCTGCTCAAATCTGACTGACTCTAAACTCTCTCTCTCTCTCTCTCTCTCTCTCTGTGTGTGTGTGTGTGTGTGTGTGTGTGTGTGTGTGTGTGAAAGAATTCAAGAGTCCATCTGTGCAGAAAAAATATAAACATAAATTCTGCTATTGCCTACTAAAGAAAAGACAAACCTGAAGTTTGAGTGCTATCAATTTAACTGAGTGTCTTTTTAAGAAATTAGTATTTTTCAGAGAAAAAGAATTATAGCCTATACTAGGTACCATTCACAATACATAGGATATGTTACAGAATTACTAGGTGTAAAAGGAAATAGGAAAATGTTACCAAGATTTTTGTTAAAACACCTAATCTCAAGATCACCCAGATACTGGAATCTGCATTCATTTTGAAACAACTATTTATACTAAAGTCCATGTACTGAGATAAAGTAAGGGAGATTTAAATAAATGGAGCAATAAAAATTATTCATTGATTTGAAGATTCTATATTATGATGTTGATTTTCTTGTAATTCATCTAGAGCTTCCAGGCAATGCTCATTAAAATTTAGCATAATTTTTCTTTTTCAGTAGAAATTGACATACTATTTCTAAAGTTGATATGAATTGAAGGGGCCTATAATACCCAATATGTCTTCTCAATAGAAGTTGAAAAAGTTAAATTTTGACAAGGAAGCAAAAGAAATTTAGTATTTTTAACAAATTATGCTAGAATTTCATAACGACATGTAAAAACATAAACTTCAAGTCAACACTAGCAACATATTAAACAACAAAACCCTCAAATTAGATTATAGACTTAAATGTATAGACTTAAATTTTAAAACTTTAAAAAGAAAGAATGAATAAAAACTTTGTGAACTTGAATTAGGAAAGCATTTCTTAGATATGTCCCAGATGCATAATCCAAAAAAGGAAATAATTGACAAATTGAACTTCATCACAATTAAAATTTTCTGCTCCTTAAAAGTCACTAAGACCCAGGCATGGTGAAGCACACTTGTAATCCCAATACTTGGGAGGCTGAGACAGGAGGAACTTCATCACAATTAAATTTTTCTGCTCCTTAAAAGTCACTAAGACCCAGGTATGGTGGCGTACACTTGTAATCCCAATACTTGAGAGGCTGAGACAGGAGGATCGCAGGTTCATGGCCAGCCTCAGCTACTTAGTGAGGCCCTCCGCAACTTAGTGAGACCCTGTTTCAAAATTAAGAATAAAAAGTAGGGCTGGGGGTGTAGCTCAGAGGTAAATTGCTCCAGGGTTTAATCCCCAGTACCTCAAAAAATAAATAAATGAATAAAAAGTCACTAAGAGAATACTGGGGAAAATTTTCAAAGAACTAATCTGAGTTGAGATTTGTATCTAGTATTGTTATGATTGGAACTAGAGTGTCCCCTCCCCCTGCAAAAAGATCATGCACTGAAGCCTGGCGTTCAGGGCAGCATAGTTCAGTGATGAGGCATGGCTAGATGAGGTAGGTCACTGGGGGCATGACCTTGAGGATTATACCTGACCCTCACTTCCTCCCACCTCCCCCCTGCTTCCCAGCTGGGCCGCTTTCATCTACCATGCCCTCCTGCCACAGTGTTTCTGCCTTGCAGTCCACCAACCATGGACTGAACCTCTGATCCCTAATAAGCCTAATAAGCCTTTACTCCTCTAAGTGGCTCTTGTCAGGTATTTTGGTCACAATAGCAAAAAGCTAACACAAGAATATATAAAGATTCTTAAAAATTTATAATAGGAAAGTGAATAACACAATTTTAAACTGGAGAACAGGGTCAAATGCAGTAGGGTGGTCATATTAAGATACTGCTATGGTTTGGCAGGTGTCCCCTAAAGGTCTATGTGTTAAAGGTTGATCCCTTTCTGTGTCATGTGCTCCTACCATGATGCCCTGGCCCCACAGATCTAGGGCCAATCCATTATGAACTAGAATCAACAAAGCCATGAGCTAAAATAAACCTTTATTTATGAGTTAATTGTGTCTGGTACTTTATTATAGTAATGGGAAGCTGACTAATACAATGACCATAAAAGGCCCATGTCTTTGGCCAATTAGGAGGCGTTAGTGACTTTTTTGGAGCAGTTTTTGAGTAGTGAAAGCTGAAGACTGGGTAGAATTGGTTGAAGAATGAACAGTAGTTCTGACATATAAAGCGCTTGGAGAACACAAGTTCTACTTTACAACAAGAAAAGAGATGCTAAGAAAATGGAAAATCAACAACTTTTCTCAAACCCTTTAAGAAAACTGAGATTACAGGGCCAAGTGCCACCCTGAAATCGGAGAGGCAGTCAAATGCAGAGTCGCACCTGAGACCTGGTCACATGTAGCAAAAACTGCAGGAGCCATAAACCGATAAGGTCACTTGCACGGTTATTTTGACAAACTGCTGAAAGCTGAGCACGTTGTAGCCTAAGAACAAGAATCTCCTACTTCTACAGGCTTAGGAGAGCCCTATGCTTTCAAGGGTTTTAACTCAAGGAACCCCACTAGATTCCAATGGTAAAAATCTTGGAAAGATATTCTCTCATTTTTGGCAATAGGAAGAGAAAAATACACAATGTGAAATGCACCCAGTGTTTTCCACAACAAAGGCCTATGATCCAAGGAAAAGACTTTATCAGAGCCTTATCTCACCCGGGGGCAGATCATGTTGATGGTACACTGGGTAAGAAGGAAGGAGAATAATAATTTACCTTACTGATCTTGCTTCCTAAATCCTACAGTCCTAGACTAATCATGAGAGAAATACCAAACAAATTCAAACAGAGGGGGATCTTACAAAATATTTGATTAGTACTCCTCAAAACTGACAACGTCATAAAAAACAACAAAAGTGAGAAACTCGCTAGGGAAATATAACAACTAAATGATCTATAGAATCTTGAATGGGATTTTGAATGAAAAAGAGACAAGTAAATCTGAGTAAAGTATGGATTTTTAATTAATAGTAATGTATCAATATTGTTTCATTGTGACGACTATACCCTGTATGGTGGTCACCTATATTACACAAGGTACTCTTGACCACTGCGTTCCATTATCCACAAAAAACTGAAACCTCACGTAATGAAGTTTCATCTGCAAAAATTCCTCCAGTGTTTTAGCTATAGCATTTGAAGAATGTCACTTTTTTTTTTTTTGCGGTACTGGGGATTGAACCCAGGGGCGTTCTACCTCCGAGCTACACCCCCGGCCCTATTTTTTATACTTTATTTTGAAACCGGGTCTCACGAAGTTGTGGAGGACCTCACTAAGTAGAGAGAGAGAGAGAGAGAGAGAGAGAGAGAGAGAGAGAGCCAGGGAAAGAGAGAGAGAGAGAGAGAGAGAGAGCTGAGGCTGGCAGCCAACCCGGATCCTCTGGTCTCCGCCTCCCAAAGTACTGGGATTACAAGCGTGCGCCACCACGCCCGGACTTGAAGAATATCACTTTAAAAAATATTTTCATTTAATTGTTCTTAAACTATTAATTGAAGTTGTGGCAAGCAGACTAATGACCCTTCAAAGGTAACTGAGTCCTAAATCCTAGAATTTGTGAATAGAAAAGGGTCTTTGTACATGTAATACGAAGTGGTTAGAAATAGGGAGATTATCCTGCATTATCCACATAGACCCCATCTAATCATGCGAATCTTTAAAAACCTTTTCTGATTGAGGCTAGACTCAGAGGAATATATAAGTATTGGTGAATGGTCAGAGAGGTGCTTGTTTTGTAGATGGCAGGAGGCTGCAAGAAAAGAAATGTGGAGCATCTTTAGAAGTTGGAATATGTAAGGAAAAAGATTCTCTCTTAGATTCTTAGAAAGGACCACAGTCTTGCCAGTACTTTTGCTTTTTAACAGTGAGGTCTCTCTTGGACATCTGACCTGTAGAAATGTGAAATGATAAACTTGTGTTGTTATAAGCCATTAAGTGTGTGGTAATTTGTTATTGTAGCAATAAAATGTTAATACAAAATCTCTTAATATATATGATTGCTAACATCTCCACAAACTTACTTTTTTGATTTTGCATTAATGCTGTAGGAATGCACCAAGCAGTAGTGGGAAAAAACAGCCCTGATCAGTAAACAATGCTAGAATCTAAAGAATGAATTTCTGGCTTTTTTTCCTCAGTCATCATGCCAACTTTATTAAGGTGAATTAATGGAGCCTCTACCCCCAGGAGACCTGCACTTTCTAAGCGTAGGCTGTTGGAAAGATCCATCTAACCACCACGGTGTACTGACAGGAACAGTGTTCTCAGCTTAACACAGGAGAGCAACATCAGCTTCTGCAAAACCAGAATGAGTCCAAGGCTAGAGCTACAAATCACAAATAAGCTGAATGGGAAATAGAGCAAGAATAGGGTCAAGAAAGGCAAAAAGCCTAGTTCAAGATGTGGCTGAGTAGGAGAGAGAATGAAGATCCAGCTTCTATGGTCTGAAATATAACAGGGAATAAAAGACTCTTGAAAGTGCTCAGGTTTGCTAGCCTAGCTTTTTCTAGTGGGAACAAGGCATAGTGCTGGAGGTTCTGAGGAGTGCATTGAGGCCCAGAGAGGACAAGCCATGATTCTTTGCAGCTTTACTCAGCTGAGAGCTGAATTGAAGGGCCTATTATTGTTCAATAATAGTCTAAGTTGTTCTAAAATTTTAAGTTACAACTAATATTAAGATTTTCCAGCTGAGATAACCAGGGAGAATCATACGTCTAGTTAACTTGTTGTGTGTATCTATTAAATATTAACATCCATAGTATCGTGAATCTTTAGAGATAGAAGGAAACTCAGCGATCATTGTGTGGTTCACTGTGCAATAATATAGTCACGGGGAATATTGGCTATTGAGCACTTGAAATATAGCCTGTCCAAATTGAAATGAATTACAAATACAAATATATAGCAGATTTCCTATACCCAATTCAAAAAAATGAAGACAATCTAAAATATCTTATCAATGATTTTTTAAAAAGTTGATTACATGTTGAAATTATAATAAGATTTATTAAGTTAAATAGACTATAAACTTGAAATTAATCATCACCATTTATTTTCTGTTTACAATGTGGCTTATAGAAAATTTAATAACACATATGTGGCTGATTGGTGGCCCACACTGTATTTCTATTAGTACTTATACACACCAGGATTAGAGAATTTTGTTTTTATTAGGAGCCAAATAGGAAATATTTTATGTTTGGAGTAAAAAAAATTGTTAAAATCACATGCAATTTTGTTGCCTATTCTTTTCTTTCTCCACTTATTTCTTCCTCTTTTATAGTTCCTTTTTCTTCTTTCACTTTAAACATATTAAAAGCATTCTTAGTTTCAAAGTTATAAAAGAAAAAAGAGCAGATCATGGGATGCATTTGATCCAGGCACCTTAGTTTTTTGACTCCTAATTTATCCTATCCTATATTTTATAGATGAGTAAACCAACCTCAGAGTATCACATTACCCACTCTTGACCAAACACCTAGTGCCAGGAAAATGGCCTGGCAGCCAAACGTTAGTCCCCATGGCTAGTTAAGGATCATGAATCTTTTTGTTATTTTTGAGATCTACTCTGCTGAAATACTTTATGTCCTTTACAGAATTGCTTTTAGCACAGGCATATTTTAGCTAATTGTTGAACACATTACCAACCTCACTTTTCATCAGTGGTTTGTGAAATGAATTTAACATCAAGTTTAATTTGGTACCACAAAAGAATGTGGCTTGCTTAAAATCTTTACATTGTACAATCCATTTATTTTTTTCTTTGCTAAATTAATTCTTCCCTGAGGTGTTACCACTAAGCCAAGCTTCATCTACTGAGTTCTTCAACCATATTCTTTAGCAAACTGTTTAAGACTTGTCTTTCTCTCTCACCATTAGTGTTTGGAGATTATTCCCAGTGGGCTGAGAAAAATGCAATTAGCCTATACTGTAATACAACCTTCTATGACAGTAGTGTTTCAAATTCATAAACCAAAATTGTTGGTGTCACTCCCAGACTGAAGCATTAAAGTACCAGTATGAGACTTTTCAGAATTGTCCCCTTTTGCAGACCAAGCACCATTTGTGATAGTGACTACTCTCATAGAGACTAGACTCTCCTAGTGTGTTAGTCAACGTTTTCACTGCCATAATCTGAAATGACTGACCACACAACGTAGAGGAAGGTTTATTTGCTCACAATTTTTGAAGATTTGAAGGTTCAGTCCATGTCAGGCCAGACCTGCAGAGCTCCATGCCTGCAGGACATAGCAGCAGGAAGCAGAGAGAGGGACAGTGAAAGGCTTTGCTCTCACGTTATGGCCAGAAGCCAAAGACAGGGAGAGAGTAAAGGCTCTTCTCTCACATGACATGGCCAGACGCACAGAGAGCAAGTAAGGAAGGGGCTTCAAAGACTAAAGCACAGTATCTAAGGCCACACCCCCAGGGACCCACCTTCTCCAGCCACTCCTCACCAGCCTAAGTTACCACCCAGTAAATCCATTATAATGGACTTATCCACTGATGAGATTACAACCCTCATGACTTAATTATATCAACTCTGAACATTAATACATGAGCACTTCAGAGGACATTCTATATTTAATCATAACACCTAGGTTCTCTAGTAACTATAGTATGTGTTGGATCCTACTATCTTGTGACATACAATATTAGTAAATAAAAACCAGTTCTCTTAAACCAATGAGGTTTGTGGACTTTTTGTTATTACAGCATAACTTGTTTCTACTGACAAATAAACCTTTGACCCACAAAGTGAAAATCATAGTGCAAGAAAAAGTAAAGGAAATATTGTTAGTCAGGAACCTGAGGGATATTGTTTGTTTTTCATTTCTTATTCCTATTTCACAGGTGATCCAACAGTTTCAGAGGATGACTTTGGAGAATGAAATGAATCCTACATTTGAGAATATATTAATTTAAAGTTACCAAAATTTGAAAGCTGCAACTGAGGCAAAGGCATCTAGAAATTAAGTTATTACAAAAGGGACTTCCATTTCTCATAGTCAAGTGTGATATTGAGACTATTAGAAAAGTGACAATATTAATTTCTCCACTTGATATTATGTAACAAAATCAACCATGTATTTTTCTTTGAAATGTTTTCTTATATTTCTCTACTTTCACAGCTACTTGTTTAGTATAGACCTAATTGTTTATAACGCATTATAAGAAATCCAAATGCGTGCCTCTGAATATATTCAAACTCCTATTGATTTATTTTCTATACGAATCCCAGAAAAATCTTTGTAAATTATAAATTTGTCACATTATCTTGAAGACTAAAATATTTCAAACCTTTCCTTTACAATGAGGAATATAAAATCTTCTCATTTTAGAATGGAAGGTGATTCTAGCTTGTTTACTAGTACTTCTCGATACTTTCCTCCTCAGTAGTATGCAATTCTCAAGCTAACATTCACCCTCTCCAGCCATCCATCCATTTAAACCTGCCTGGAATAAAATGCAGGAAAGGAGTTTTAGAAAATCAAATAAAATAAAGTGATCTTAGCAAATTGCAAACTGATTAACCTAACACTTGTAAAGAAATAATCCCAGTGAGAATATTTAATAAAAATGGAGTGGACAGGATACTCGAATTATACATTTTTGATGTTATAATTTACCATACTTCATACTCTTCATAGCCAAAGTTATAATTTTCTCTAGTTCTTACATTTATTATGGTTGATTATGGGCAGAATGAATATATCCCGAGTACAACCTGATTTTAAGAGGATGATTTCTATAAAAATGTACTTTTATTTTGATGTTAAATCTTTCTTAAATTTCTCTGTCTTTAAACTAATGGTTTTGATTAAATTTGGCTTTCTTAACATTTGGTATTTCCTTACCCTTTTTTTTTTCAGTATTGGGAATTAAACCCAAGGCATCACACATGCTAAGCAAGTGCTCTACCACTGAGCTATACCACCCAGCCCTTTATATTTCATTTTGAGGCAAGGACTCATTAAATTACCCAGGCAGACCTTGAACTCTATCTTCCTGTCTCTTTCTCCTGAGTAGCTGGGATTATAGGCATTAGCCACCACAGCCAGCTTCCTTAACATTTTAATAACATTTTAATTCTTAAATAAGTATAGGAAACCTTTTAACTTACAAAATTGCAATTCAACATGTAGTTATGAATTTGTCCCCTTTTGTGTTCATCTATATAATATACAGATTTTTAGTGTAATGCACTGTTAATTGTGTCACATAATTATTCTGCTCATTTGTACCAAAATTATTAAGAAAAAATGTAAATTATCCAAACATTTAAAGTTATTAATCTTCTTGTTAAAATATTGTGTTTTATAGTCAACTTTAATTAACATCATGCTTTACTTAATTTTATCATCATGATATAAAATCATTAGACCTCCAAAATTCACTTTATTATTAGTTCATTTATTCAGATAATTAATATCTACTATCTCATACTACAATTCGATGTCTTGAGTTGCCATCTGCAATTTTTTTTTTTTTTTTGCGGTACCGGGGATTGAACCCAGGGGCGTTCTACCTCCACGCTACACCCCCGGCCCTATTTTTTTTACTTTATTTTGAAACCGGGTCTCACGAAGTTGCGGAGGGCCTCACTAATTAGCTAAGGCTGGCTGCGAACCCAGATCCTCCGGTCTCTGCCTTCCAAGTACTGGGATTACAAGCGTGCGCCACCATGCCCGGTCCATCTGCAACCTTTTAAAAAAAAAATCAAGAAATGTCATAAAATTTATCTCCAAAGATTTTTTCATTGCAGCTAACTGGGTTGTGAGCTCCATAACATCAGTAAACTAGTCATTTTCTATTTCGTATCCCATCGCACATGGAACGTAACTCTTTACTTAGAAAGCAAAGAAGATTTTCACAATATTTTTCCAACAAATATATTATTTATATGTTAATCTTCTTTTAATATATTTTCTTTTCATTTTGTTGCACTGGAGATTGAACTCAAGGGCATTCTACTGCTGAGCTACACCCCAGGTTTATTTTACTTTTTTATTTTGAAACAGAGTCTCACTGAGTTAGTAAGGGCCTTGCTAAATTGCTGAGACTAGCCTTGAACCTGCAATCCTCCTGTCTTAGACTACCAAGTACTGGGATTATGGTTATGTGCCACCACATAATATATTTTATATATTTTCTATCTACAGAATCTGTAATATTTTCACTTACAGCACAATATTTCTCTTTATGTGAATTATCTGATACATTATTTTTGAGTTCTGAAATGTATAATCAATCCACATGAAAAGAATCATGAAGCACTAAGTATAATATAATTTATAGGTATAATTACACATTTTAGACAAATATATATAATTCAAGAAGCAGGTAATTCAGTTAAATAAATGTTTACAGAATACATAAAGTACATAAAACACTTGACATATTTTATTTTAAAATTTTAGTGGTTATTGACTGAATTAGTTTCATAATCTACCAGATGAGGACCAACTGAATAAGAAACATTTTCAATAAACAAAGGGTCATAGTGCATGGATATGTTCATGAAAGAATGTGAATTTTGTAAACTTTGGAGAAAAGGGTACAGAGAAATAGTGGAGAAATGCAATATACAATTAAGAAATGGGAACATCTGGGCTTGATGGGGCACACCTGAAATCCCAGTACTTGGCGACTGAGACAGAAGGATAACAGATTCAAGACCAGCCTCAGCAATTTAGCAAACCCTTGTTTCAAAATCTAACAACATAAAAATAAAATTAGCAATGCAATTGTAGCTAGAAGGTAAAATGCCCCTGGGTTCAATCCCTAGTACCAAAACAAACAAAAAGAAACAAAACAAGAAATGGAAACTATGGTCAAATGTTTGTTTGGGAATTTGTATTTTTATTTTACACACCAAAGTATTGTATGTGTTGTAGGTAAAGGAGTAAACTGATAACATTTTTGCTTTAGACAATTGCTATTGACATCAGTGGTAGGTATGAGTTGGAGCTAGGAGAAGCCAGAGACAGGGCAAAGAGAATCCTCTTAGAATAAATAAAGGCAAAGATGAATGAGAATTTAAAGGGTAGAAGCACAATGAAGGACATTGAAAAAAGGCATAAAACATTAAAAATGTAGGATAAATAAAATTCATAATTGATAGAATGTGTTGGGTGAAGGAGATTCCGGGAAGCGTTGTCAATGATTCTTCCAGTTTTAAACCTTAGAAAAGGAATATGCAGAATTAGCATTATCAAAACTTTGTCACACCAAAAAACAGGTTTCTTTGAAAATGATAGATTTACTGTTGTTCACATTGAGTTTGAACTTTAATTTGTGACTTGACAAAAACATTATTTTTAGTGACTGGGAGTGTGGCTCAGTGGTAAAGTGCTTGCCTAGCATGTGTGAGGCATTAAATTCAAATTCCCAGTACCACAAAATAATAAAATAAAAGAGAAATGCTGGCCTTATGATTTCAAAATATTCTCTAATACTAGAAAAACTCACTTCTAGTGAAGCAAGTTTTCTAATACTCACTTAACATATATTTGTTTTCTACAAATATAAGAATGTTCAAGTTCTTTAAAACACACAATATGCCTTTGGTTACAACTATGCTTTTGTGTGTGTGTGTGTGTGTGGTACTAGAGATTGAACCCAGGGGCATTCTACATCTGGGCTACATCCCCAGCCCTATTTGTTATTCTTTATTTTGAAACAGGTCCTCACTAAGTTGCGGAGGCCTCACTAAGTAGCTGAGGCTGACTGCGAACCTGCGATCCTCCTGTATCAGCCTCCCAAGTACTGGAATTACAAGCGTGCGCCACTACACCCGGCTTTTTTTTTTCTCTTTTTGTAATAGAAGAGTGATAGCATTTTTTAAAAATTTGAAACTGTCTTTAAGAATAATTTCAACCAAAGTGATAAGAAGGAAATGGGAAGTAAGCAGAAAATATACTCAAAACTCTCTTCTCATATGTAAGGAAAGCTGTATGTGATTTTTTTAGCATTGATTAAAATGAATCAACATAAATTCATTAACCAAATAGTTATAACAGTAGAAAGCAACACCATATAAAAGAAGGTAAACATTTAAAACTTCTCTCTCAGTGTGTTCCTAAATTGTAGAATATCTCAGAATTTCCTGGTATCATCGTTAGAATTAAATAATACTAGGATTCACTCCAAAAATTTTGGTGAGAAATGGTGTTAGCATTTTCAATACATAGCACAGCCAATTTTGATGTATATGGTGTTGGGACTATATATTTGAGGCATCAAATTTAAAAAGGAAGAAAAGGCCAGGCGTGGTGGCACAGGTCTATAATCCCAGTACTTGGAAGGCTGAGGCAGGAGGATTTCAGGTTCAAGATCAGAGTGCAGGAACTTAGTGAGACCCTGTTTCAAAAATAAAAAGGACTGAGGGTGTAGCTCAGAGGTAGAATAATGCTCCTGGGTTCAATCTTCAGTAACACACACACAAACACACACACACACACACACACACACACACCCTTAATAAATAAGAAAAAGAAAGAAAAGAAATAATCTCAGGATTTAATTAATGTAGCTAAACTCAGATTATTTTTTTAAAAAGACCTAGAAAATATACAGAAAATTATAGGCAATGAAACTAAATATTGTGTTATCATAATCAGCATCTGCAACACCTAATATGTATACTCCCACACCCTTCCTAGTTCTTTCCTTTTCTTTCTTCTTCTTCTCCCCCCCCCCTTTTGCAGTGCTGGGATTCAAACCCAAGGCCTCACAAATAGTTGACAGCATCCTTCCACTGGGCCAGAGCCCCTACCCTATTTCTTCTGATGAGTAAACTGAATTAAAGTCTTGCATGTGATTAGTGGAATCAAAGTCACATTTCTTCATGTTAGCAGCAAGAGAACCTGGTAAAAGTAGTATTTATTTGTTTATGATTCTTAATACAATTGGAATTTATACTGTTCAGAAATTTCAAATTGTCATGTGCTCATTCAAATAGGTAAGTTAGCCACCAGTGACAGGTATTCTCCAAAACACCACAAAGAAAATATGGAGGGCATTATGAAAATGTATTAGTATCTGAAAAAAAACCAGAAACAAAATGGTAACCTTGCTTCTAGTATTAAATATCATCAACTGACAATTGGTATGTACTTTCTTATAAATAGATGAAAGTGTTTGGTAATTTAAAGTAGTATACATCTACCTCTAAAGTTTTGATATTTCTAGCTGCCTATAAAATAGGTAAAGATATGGACTTCTATCCTGTTGCTGGTGAAATAAATTAACACAGATTTATTGGCTTAAAATAACACAAATTTTATTATTTTATGCTTGAAGGTCAAGAAGTCCAAAGTCAGTCTCATTGCGCTGGAGTGTAGCTCAGTAGTACAGTATTTTCCTGGCACATGTGAGATGCCAGGTTTAATTCCCAGCACCACCAAAAATAAGTAAATAAATAAGTAAATAAATACATACCAGCCTCCTGGTGCTAATAAAAACACGTAGACTAACCTGGTTCCTTCTGGAGGTCCCAGTGGAACAGTACATTTCCTTGTGTTTTTGAGCATGCTCCTGCATTCTTTGGCCCATGACTACCTCCTCCCCTCATTTTTGTTCCCATGGTGACTCATCTGAGTTTCTAATTCAACTTCTTCCTTTAAAGACCTTTATTGTTACACATTGGATTCACTTAAATAATCCTAGATAATCTCCAATTCCTGAATCTTTAGTCACATCCACCAGTTCCAAAGGACATGAACATCTTTGGGACAGCCATTTTTCATAAGATATATAGATGGTAGTGTTGGGTACAATACATTAATGACAGACATTGCAGATAAACTTCCAGAACAGGAAGAGTTGAGGAGAATTGGTGTTGATATACAATAAACAGATGGAAAGAGGATCCTACAAAATATTTCAAGATGACAACTCTAAGTGCTTAGGAAAGAGCGGTTATGTGGATTGGATTCTGATCTTCAGGGAAATAATATTTTTTAATGACCCATGTGAATATCATATGATCTGATAAAGAAATACAAAGCAAACAAGGACAAGATGCACCATTATAGATACTTGATGAAGAATGTGGAGGTGGGGAATAAGGGTTTCAGACTTAGAGCAGAGGAAGACAATCAAAGAAGAAAAGGTTGAGACTCTGTCCCTACTTTTATATATAAACCAGGCTTCCCACCAAGAATCACTGCAACAGGTTACAGGCTTCTCCTGTACAGAAGCTCTCTAGTGGGGAGTACGTGAAGGAATTTCTGCTTCTCTGACTCTGATTTGTTATTAATAAGACTTAATAACAGGAGGAATATGATTTAGCATTACTGATTTAAGATTTGTAACTATATGCTGTGTGACTTCTGCTGTGCCTCTTTTTAAAAGTCTAAGGATCAAGATTGCTTAACTTGATTGGCATATGCAAATTTGGAAAGAGTCTAGAAGTCAGAACTAGAGATAATCAAGGCTTTCTGCTTTAATATTATTCAGTTTCTTAAGAAACAGTTTCTTCAGATATTTTTTCTGAGTGAAATAGCTATCATTATTATCCTCATCAGTACTTAACAATAACAACAGCATGGCAATTTTGAATAATGAACACTGCAAGTGATGATTATTTTAATATTGCAACTTTGCAATGGGGCATCGTTTTGTTACCCAAAAAATAAATATTCTATATTGGGAAATCATTTCAGTCCAGGAATTTTTCTTTTCAGCACACAATTGTGATTTGAGAATAAACAAAATATTTCTAATAATTATTGGATGTATCAAGTCAATTTATATATTTATATTGTGAAGTTCCAAATAACTGATTCAAACATTTAAAATGATGAAGCAATTAATACAAACATGCTCATTTAAAGTATGCATATTTCTTAACATCTACCATGTCTAAACTGAGACTTTTTTCAGTGTTCAGTAATATGGCCTTGAAAATAGACACACTTGAATCCTGCATCTGTAAAAATGCTAACATTAGTAAATATGTAAGTGGCACTCATATGAATTTACTTCGACGTGTTATTTTCCTATGAATTTACTAGGCTTTTGCTCATTATACATTACTGCAAAGGATCAATTTCTTCTGTCCTAAAATTTTTACAACAAAGCACACTGGTGTTTAAAAACTTTCTTGTTAGTCAAATATATTTATTCTATCATGTTTAAGTGCAAAAGACATAAGTGACTCTCTGGAAATGGTTTCTGTTAAATTGTATATAATGAGGTATGGTTTCCTATCATCCTCAGTGAGAAATTGTATAACATTTTCTTGTCAGTCACTCAAGAAATCATATATAAGAGGAATTTTGTCTGTATGATACATTATTTAAGCTTATTATTATTTTAATTTTAGATTATTATTTTAATTTTTATAATTTAGAGTGGAATTTAAATATTCATTATATTATATTTCTATTAGATGAATTTTTAGTAAAACATTTCTTTAACTTTCTGAGTCTTCCTTTTATTTTTTTCTTACTTTCCTTGCTTTCCAGGGCAGGGGAGTGATATGGAGTCTAAATTTAACATAAAATAACACATAGAAGTTAAATAATTAAAAAAATGATATGACAGTTTTTTAAATCTCAAATTTTTATTTTTATTTGAGATTTGAAAGGACTGGTGTTATTTGGAGCAGAAAGGAATTCTCCTTTTCTGATAGGATTCCTGAATTAACCAAATCTACTGTTTTAGGTAAGATTCTGAACTAATATGATAAAATAAAACATAAAAATAAAAGATCTTAATATTACCTAATATCACCTACTAACACAATATTTTAATAATTTCAAGATTAAATGCAATTAAGAGATACAGATAACACAGAAAGAGGTCTGAGACATCTAGAATAATTCCTTATTTTTCTGCACTAGCCTTGCACTTCTGGTCCAGAAGTGAGGATCTTTGGGGTCACAGGAAGAAGAGACAAAGTTATGAAATATCTTCATTGATATCTCAGAGTAACTTTCTGTGCGTCATATATCCATAAATCCTGGGCTTATTAACCACAATTAATCTTCAACCAAGGTCATCTTGCTAAGAACATTCTGTAGTTTAGAATTCTTGCAAATATCATTAGTGTAATCACCCAGAGGTCCAGTTGATAAAACTATTTGGAGCAGTTACCAGCCTTTTCTTATTCTCAGCCTCCCCCTGTAAAGGGAGGGAATAGATTATAGGCCAGATGGCTTCCCTCCTTCCTCCTCAGCTCATTTGATGATTGAAGCATCAATCTTGAAAGAATATCTATCCTGAGATTATTCATTACAGGGTCCAAAAACACAGTCTGCTAAAGTGAAGGCAAAAAGCCGCAATTTACAATAAAGTCTAGTTTACTGACAACCCACTTAATAGTTTCTATTCTATATTTAGAAAATAAATATAAGTAGGCTGTTGCGGGAAGCTTTGGTCCACAGAGAACAAGAGACAGAGAGACTGGAGTAGGATATGATATAGCAGGTCTCTTTATTCACCAGTGAGGCCCAGAGAGCAAAGCTCTGAGTCTGAGCCATGAATGACATCATCATACAGATTATATGGCTCCTGTGGGACAGGTTTTGATTGGATCAGTAACAGGCAGGGGTACCAATATGGGGGCTCAGGTCAAGTTTAATTTTCTCTTTTGAGCTAGATTTCCTGTATTAGTCTCCATGTGGCCGGGACTAGGTGGCAGGGGCTCCACATGTCATGAACCTGGCGGTACCATCTTGGGCTCCACATGGTTGGGACTGCGTGGCGCCATCCTGGGCTCCTGCCTTATTCTGCCTTTGAGACCCCTAGATTGATGTTTAAATTGGAGTCTCACATTCTGAATTTTCATCCTCAAGACTGCTTTGGAGGGGCTTGTAATGATGCAGCCACATAAGGTGGTCAACTGTCTTCCTGGCTACTGAGGCCTTGACCACGGCAGTGATAGCTTTTTTTTTTTTTTTCTTTTTGCGGTACCAGGGATTGAATCCAGGGGCATTCTATCTCCGAGCTACACCCCCAGTCCTATTTTTTATTCTTTATTTTGAAACAGGGTCTCACTAAGTTGCGGAGGGCCTCACTAAGTAGCTGAGGCTGGCGGCAAACCTGCAATCCTCCTATCTCAGTCTCCCAAGTACTGGGATTACAAGCATGCGCCACCACGCCCAGCTGAGATAGCATTTTTGAGTAATGGAATCAAACAGAGTAAGAAAAGGAGTATCCCTAGGATCATGAGAACAGTGACAACCAAGGTCTTTAAGCCCCCAAGGGCAGAGAACCATCTTGCAAAGACATCATTTACATCCCAACCCTTCCAGGTCTGGACAGGGGCATGGGCAATCATTCTTACGTTATCGGCGATGTTGGTTATAGACTCACCTTTATTTTCTATGTTTAGACAGTAGTTACTGAAATTAAATTTTCTGCACACCCCTCCTTCTTCATCTAATAAGTAATCTAGGGCTAAGTGGTTTTTGGTAAATGGCTGTTCTCATTTGCTGTTGTTGATTAGCTATAAGCTCCAGCACAGTGACTGGTTAGTTATGATTTCTAGAACTGCCTGGAGCCTGATAATGTGGTTTAAGATATTAAATAGGTGTCCAGTAGCCCCAGGCCCTGTCTTGAACCCAGGTACCTGAGCCATAATGTTGGATAATTTGCTGAGGTGGCCCTCATTGCCGTTCCATTGCTGTGGTCCTCCTATCTCAACTGTGCAACAATGCTTGTTTGAGATTTTGGGGAGTAAATCATAAAATAAGGTGAAGCCCAGGGATTCACCAATGGTGTTGGGAGCAAGAAAAACACCAACAGGATGGTTCCAAGAAAATAGTTGCTGGTCCAGTCACTGGAGAAGAGAGTATTAGCCATTTTTCCACAAAGTCAGAACATGCCATCTGGGGCTACCCTTCGCAGGCTTGTGTTCCAGGGTCGTTCTCAGAGAGTGACTAGGGCTGGGGGGGGCAGTTCTCATAGCGGCTGCTGAGGGATTCGTTAGAATGATTATTGCTGAGCAACCAGACCCCTGCAGTGCTACTTGAGATTAGGATGTCAATACAAGAGCTGTCTGTCCCCAACTGGCTTTCCCTCCATGTCATCTCGGAGCCTTGAGATACATTTGGTTCCCACTGAAGATTATGTTAGTGGCCAGTCGAGTGGTCTCCAGTAGGGGGAGTATTAGATATTTGGTGAGATTAGTGGGGCAAAATCTAGGCCTCACCATGGCCACTGCTCACTCATCTGAGCCTCCCCTCACCCCCTCAGACCCAACAGTTGGTAAGATTAAGGGAATGGGGGATATGCTCAGCTAGATCCACAGATTTTTCCCAGGAGCAGGTAACTGTAAATCCCATTTTTAAAAGGCATGTGAACTGGAGTCAGATTCTTGGAATATGGGGCGGGATGTTGTACTGGCTAGCTGAGTTTTTAGTCTTTACAACCTTTTCTACTATCTTTTCTCACTTTATGTCTTCAAGAACTTGGGAATTTACTCCCCCTTGCCTGATGGGAGTGAAACACAAAAATTGTTTTCCTCGTGTACATATCTGCTCATATTTGGAGCCCCTGGGCTCTAGGTTCTTTGTCTAATAGTAGTGGCAGTCTCCCTCTATACAAATGTTTTTCCTGAAATCTGACTGTTTGCAGGCCTGATTGATATGGGTATATGATATGGGCCTTAACTGTTCTGCCACCTACTCGGAAGGATTGATAAATAAGTACAGGGGTCTCTGAGGTAAAGGGGATTTTAAATAACAAGAGTGAGATGGGATGATTCCTCAAACTTCAGGCGCAGGTGGACCAGTCAGCTTCCCAGGTGTGACTGGAGCAGGGCATGACATCTTCTGCAGGGTCAGGTGGCAGGGTTGTTGGGGTCCATTGCAGCTTCCCATTGTAGTTCTGGGGCAGCCATTTTGAGGTGGCTGTGATGGATCCAGGTAGCTATACCATCTACTTTTGCAGCTGTGGGGGTATGTAAGATAATAGTAAAAGGTTCTCTCCACTTTGCCTTGAGGGGAGCTTGATTCCAGTCCTTACCCCAAACTAAGTCTCCAGGCTCATAGGGATAGGGATGGACTGGGGTAGTTAAGCTAACTGGTGTTCTATCTAGCAACCATTTATGTAGGTCATGGGTGACCTTTCCCGGTTCCCTCATAAGCCTATGAACTTCTATTTCTCCTATTTCATGCAGACTTCCTGGAAGCCCTTGAAGGATAGGAGGGGGCTGAGAAAACATCATTTCATAGGGCAAATGCCCTCTTCTCCTGAACAAGACTGAGGGTAAGGCTTGGACCCAAGTTATCTTGGTTTCCTGACACATCTTTTCTAACCCAGTTTTGATGGTTCTCTTCATCCTTTCTACTTTGCTTGAACTCTGTGGCCTATATGCAGAATGCAATTTCCAGGCGATACGCAAGGCTGCTGCCACATTCTGGAAGACTTCTGCAACAAAGGACACGCCTTTGTCTGACCCTATGTGTAGGGGCAGTCCATATCTGAGAATGACTTCTCTGAGTAAGGTTCGAGTTACTTCCTTGACCTTTCCTGACTGGCAGGAGTATGCTTCCACCCATTCAGTCTGAGTGCATACCATGACTAGGAGGTATCTGTATCCATTACATTTTGGCAGTTCAGAAAGTCAATTTGTACATTTTCAAAGGGCGCTGCTCTTACAGTCTGTATTCAGGGAGGTAGTTCAGGTTCTTGCTTAGGATTTCTTTCTTTTTTTTTTTTGCTACAGGTAACACATCACTACACAACCCCTTTAGCGAGGGCTACCAGGTGATGTATGCAGTAATACCGGTCGAATAGCTTTTCAAGGTTTTCTCACCTGATGTGAGTGGATTCGTGTGCCTGCTGCAAAATAATTGGCCCAAGCTTGTAAGGAATGGCTATGTGGTTATTAGGCAGTAGCATCCATTTTTCTGGGGTTTCATTTGCGTTTTCTCTTCTTAGTCACTCCCACTCTTGGGGCTCGTAGGAGGGAATGTGGCCAGGTACCCAGGGCAGGAGTAGGGTTACCAGCAGGTGGTAGGGTGTTATGAGGGTCTTCTGGGCAGCCCTTTTTGCTTCACTGTCAGCCTTGGAGTTTCCTTGCACCCCACAGCTTGCTCTTCTTTGATGCCCTCTACAGTGCATGACGGCTGCCTTTGTTGGTTTCCAAACACTTCAAGCAGTCTTAGGATCTCTTGAGGATGTTTTAGGTCCTTTCCTCCAGAATTTAATAGTCCCTTTCCCTTGTAAGGAGCTCTGTGGACTTGTAGAGTTAAAAAGGCATTGAAAGAGTTAATGTAGATGTTAACTACTTGATCAGCCACTAACTCTAGTGCCTGGACAACGGCAATTAACTCAGCCTTTTGTTTGAACATACTGGCTGGGAGGCGCTCTGCCTCTAAGACTGTCCAAAGTTACAACAGCATACCCAGCTTGGTATTTTCCCTGTTGATTTATGGAACTGCTCCCATCCATGAACATTTATAAGTCTGGGTCAGGGTAGGGGTGGACTTTTAAGTCTGGCTTCCTGGAGTAGTTCTGTGCCAGCACTTCCTCACAGTCATAGATTGGCTGTTTATCATTAAGTGACATCATTAAGAGTGGCTGGATTTAGCATGTGTACCATCTCCAACCTTATTCAAGGATTTTCACAAAGCAATCCCTGAGTTTTGGTGAGCTGGGAGTTGGTTAACCAATGGTTACCTCTAGAGTTCATGACTGAAGCTACAGAATGGAGAACTTTTACTTGCAAGCTTTGCCCCAGGATGAGAAGTGCCATTGGTGCATGGGCCTGAAAGCATGGTGGCCATCTGGCAGCAATGTGGTCCAGTTGCTTTGAGAGGTAAGCCACCAGCAGATATCAAGACCCATTCCACTGATTGCTGTTTTCTTCCTTTAGGATATGAACAAAGTGAAAGAGTTTTCTAGGTCCAGGAGCCCTAGGGTGGGGGTGGTCAGCAGTTGCCTTTAGAGTTGTTGAAAGGCTTGTTGCTGTTTTTTTCCTACACAAAGGGGTCTTTATCTCCCCCCTTTATAGATTCATAGAGGGTTTTTGCTCTGACAGCAAAGTTTGGAATCCAGATGTAATAGAACCCTACTGCTCCCAGGAATTCCCAGAGGGCTTTCCAGTTAGTGGACACTGGGATAGTTTGTGCTGACTCTTTTCATCTTGCCCCAAATAGTCTTCCCCCTGTTTGGATGGTAAACCCCAGATATTTCCCTATTTGATGACAGACCTGGGCTTTTTCTTAGAGATTTTATAACCACAGCGCTCTAAGACAGTGAGGAACTGGCCTGTTCCTTTCGCACAGCCTTCAAGAGTCTTACATCCAAGGAGGAGGTCATCGACATATTGGAAGAGGGTGCAACCCAAAGAGTGGAAAGGAAAACACTTGAGATCATGGACCATGGCTTCTCCAAAAGTGATGGGGAAGTTTTTAAATCCTTGGGGCAATTGGGTCCAGGTGAACTGGCTTTTGGTTCCAGTTTTGGATCCTCCCACTCAAAAGTGAACAGTTCTTGGCTCACGGGATCTAGACAGATGCTGAAGAAGACGTCTTTCAGGTCCAGGCACATGGACCAGGTCGCAGTGGCGAAGAGCAAACTGAGGGTGTGTACAGATTATGCATAGTAGGATGTAGGGTGACAGTGACTTGGTTGATGGCTCACAAGTCCTGCACCAGTTGGTAGTCCTGGCTTTCTGGCTTTTTGACTGGCAAGAGAGGAGAGTTTCATTGAGACTGACATGGCAAGATGATACTATGTTGTTGGAGCCTCTCTTGGTGGGGCTGTATTCCTTCTAGGGCCAGTTGGGGGATGGGGACCGCTCTAACCACACTGGTCTGGTGTCAGGGTGAAGTTCATTGACTACTGGTGCCTGGGATCTTCCCATTCCAGACGGATTGTCTTTGGCCCAGGGTCACTGGGCTCCTACCTCTGGGCTGATGGGCCCCCCTTTCTGCCCCTCAAACAGTCTCCACTCTTTTTCTTGGAGCATTTGCAAGAAGCAAATCAGCTGAGAGGTTGGCACTGATAACTTCAATTTATCCTTCTCTGAGAAAGTGATGATTGATCTGAGTTTGCTGAGGAGGTCCCTACTGAGCAGCGGAACCAGACAGTCTGGAATATATAGAAATTGGCTAATGACTTCCCTTCCCCCTAGGGTGCATTGGCAGGGTGCAAAAAATGTTTGCTGGGAGACTTTCCTGGTTGTTCCAATTATGTTGACATGTTGGTTGGTGAGGAAGGCTATTGGACTGGTGACCACCAACTGTTCTGCCCCAGAGTCGATGAGGAAAAAGAGGTGTGCCCCCCACTGTCATTCAGGCCATGAACCCCTTGGGGCTTCAGGGCCCAGTCCCCTTCAATCATTGAACAAACCAGCCTGGGTGACTGCCAGGAGAGGATCTGGGGAGGAGCCTGATGGCTGCTCTTGTGGCCCTCAACTTTTTTAGGTGCCCAAGTTTTTCCAGTGCCCAAGTTCTTTATAAAATGTACATTGGTCGCATCGGAGAGGAGCTTTCTTCTTTGGGTGGCCCTGGGCACCAGGACGGAAGGGACCCCCATCCAATTGGTTCTTGGTTGGGCTCACCATGGAGCACTACACATCATGATGTCACTTTAAGGTCAGTTTTTCTTCTCATTTTCCTATCTGCTTCCCATTTCTCTTCTATGGCTCTGTTAATGAAGACCTTGTTTTCTACCTTAAGGAGTTGGGAAGCATTCATTCCTGCAAATCCTTCCAGCTTCTGTAGCTTGCAATGGATGTCACAGTGCTCTGACTAATGAAGGTAGTGTTAACCATTCACTGGTTTTGGGATGCCTTGGGGTCAAATGGAGTAAACATGTGATAAGCCTTGCACAGCCACTTGTAAAAAGTGCTGGGACTCTCATCAGGCTTTTGAAGAATCTCTCTGACCTTGGAAACATTTGTGGCCTTGGAGCCCCCCTTTCAAAGTCTCTGGAGGAGAGCCGCTTTGTATGCATCCAGTTTTGCTATGTCTTCAGGATTATTTGGATCCCAGTGGGGGTCTGTGATCTGTTGTCGGGAGGCATTGTTGAACAATGGGAATTTAGGGCTTTGGCTGGGGCATTTTCTTCAGCCTAGAAGGCTGCTGATTGCAGAATGCAGCACTTTTCTTCAGTATTGAAGAGTCAGAAGAAGCTGACGACAGTCAGGCCAAATAGTACTGTGCATTTGGAAGATGGATTGGAGGAGGTCGGCCAAGGCCTGCAGCTTTTCAGTATAAGAGGGAGTATGGTGTTTCCAATTGAGAAGGTCAGTTATAGTAAAGGGCTGGTACACAAATGTTGGCTGACTGGGCTACAACTGAACTGTTCATGTTCATTCATGGTGGGGGCCCCTGAACCTGCCTTAGGGGAAACTGGCCACCAGATGGCAGTGGAGTTTCATGAACAAGACCCCACAGAGTCAGCTGCCAGATCTCAAATTCAAGGAAGGTCCTGTTGGTGTTGGCAGTGGTGGGTATAGTGAAGGTGGTGGACGAGGGAAAGACTTGTCTGTGGCCCAATCAAACATTGTTGTGGGACTGCCACAGAAACATGGTGGAGTTGGGGTCCCTGCCTCTGGGCTTGAGAGCTGGTCAGAGGGGCCAGGAGGAGTTGACTGGGGAAGAGGTGCTGAAGGTGCTGGTGCAGCCTGTGGCTGCTGCACAGGCTGTGGGATGTATAGCGGCAGCAGGCTTGGTTCCTCCAAGGGACTCACCAGAATGGGTGGCATCTGGGTTTTCCTGGGCATTGCCTTTGCTTTCCTGCCTTTCCATTAGTTCCCTTTTTCTTCGCAAGTAAGATCTGGGAGACTGGACCTCATAACCATGGAGGAGGATTCTGAAGTAGTTGGAGCCAGGTGTCTATGTAGGGAAACTGGTCCGAATGTCCCAGACTGCCTGTGACTTGATCCCAAATGTGTCAGGTGATGCCCAGGTCTAATGAGCCCTCTGATGGCCAACCTTCCCCAAGGGCCGGCCATTCCACCTCACCCAAAGTACGTAACTTTCCTGGGGTTAGCTGGAATCCATAATCACCAGTATAAGCCTTTTTAAAAATTCTGATGATGAAGCCTAAGGGGAGTGGGCTTGCTCTGTTTCCCTCTCATTCCTGCCTAGAGAGTCTGGACTAGTGCTGGGATGCCTAAAACACGTAATAGACAACACTAGCTTCATCTGTGCCCAGCTGTCCCCTTCATGGAGGTATTTCAGGTGTCTTTTGGCATAGGAAGATCAGTATCAATCCCAGATGTGGTAAGACTAAGGACTTTTTAGGTCCTTTCTGGATTGCCACTTAGCCGTTACGGGATGACCCTGGATCCAGGCAGCAGACTCAACACTTGCTTCAGTCCTGTGAGGTGCAAACCAGAGTCTGATTTTGACGTCATCTCAGCCACACACATGCACTCACCATTCACACACACCCAACCCGAATCCTGAACTGAATTCCAGTTCTGTGTTCCTTAGACACTACTTGGGGAATTCTCAAGGAGGTGATCAGTTCTCTCTTCCACTATTCTGATAGAGGGACATGACTTAGCCCTGGGGCATCCTATCATGATTCAGACGTCAGCGCTGAAAAATGACTTGTTCCATCTTGGGCCTAAAACCTCAGTGGCTGTTAGTCCTGGAGTTGACCACCTTCGGTCGAGGTCTCCCACACAGTGGCAAAAAGGCATCTGGCACACTCAGAGGATCTACATCTGCAACAGGGAGGGCCGACTCCCAAGACACAGATGGGAGGAGGCAAAGCACCCTGCATCCCATCTCCAGGACCAGACCAGCCCCAAAGTGCTTCCTGGCTAGCTTGCCAAAATGTTGCAGGAGTCTTTGGTCCAAGGAGAACAAGAGACAGAGGCCAGAGTAGGATATAGCAGGTCTCTTTGTTCACCAGTGAGGCCCGGAGAGCAAAGCTCCAAGTATGAGCCCCGAATGGCGTCATCATACAGATTATGTGGCCCCTGTGAGACAGGTTTTGATTGGATTAATAACAGGCAGGAGTACCAATACGAGGGGTCAGGTCAGGTTTAATTTTTACTTCCTGAGCTAGATTTCCTGCATTAGCCTCTATGTGGTCAGGACTAGGTATGCAGTCTTGGGGCCCCACATGGCAGGGAACAGGTGGTGCCATCTTGGGCTCCACGTGGTTGGGACAGGGTGGTGCTATTTTGGGCACCACGTGGCTGGGACTGGGTGGCGCCATCCTGGGCTCCTGACTGAGGCAGGTAACCTTAAAAAATAAATTGAAAACAAAGAAGAAAATAAAAATACAGACAAAAATAATAATCCGAATGATTCTGGTAATCACTTAAGTACTATTACCAACCAAAATGTACCAAAAATCCTTTGATAGATTGACTGGTTTGTCTGCTAACATAAATATTATGTTAGCGATATTATTTTCCTTTCTTTTTTTTCCTCAGTGCTGGGGATTGAACCCATGGGCATTCTATGTTTGAACTATACCCCCAGCCTTTTTTATTTTTTTATTTTGAAACAGGGTCTCGCTAAGTTGCTGCAGGTCTCACTAAGTTACTGAGGCTGGCCTCAATCCTTTAATTCTCCTCTCTCAGCTAGCCAAGTACTGGGATTATAGGTGTGTGCCACTATGCCTGGTATGTTAGCAATGTTTCTTTCTTTTTTTTCTTTTACTTTCTTTTTAATTGGTGCATTGTAATCATACATCATGGTTGATGAGACATATATTACACAGCACTTGGTGAGTCTTCCCCCAACTCCCACCCATCTTCCTCACCCTCCCTGTGCACAACATTGGGATTGGCACTGACAATTTTGTGCACATGCATCATGTCCATTGAAGTGTTTCCTTCATCATGTCTTCCTCCCCCCACCTGCCTCCCTCCTTTTGGCCCCCTCCATCACTCCATTACTGTTTATCCTCCTTTGCCTCGAGTCCCTTTGGTATCCCAGCTTCTCCCTAGCTTCCACATATGAGGGAAAACACCTGACCTTTCACTTTTTGTGACTGACTAATCTCATTTAGTATAATCATCTCAAATTCCATTCATTTTCCTGCAAATGACATAATTTTGTTGTTCTTTATGGCTGAGTAGAAACCCATAATTTTGCAGTTTCTTAAAGAGAAAGGTAGTTGGAAGAAATTTCTTCTCCCTTCTTCAGCAAGAAAAATGAGCTATTTTCATCTTCCAATCCCTGAAACCTATGTAAAAAGAGTTAATAAAAATAAGATCTCGCCGGGCGTAGTGGCGCACACTTGTAATCCCAGTACTTTGGGAGGCGGAGACCGGAGGATCCGGGTTCGCGGCCAGCCTCAGCTCTCTTGCTCTCTCTCTCCCTCTCTCTCTCTCTCACTCTCTCTCTCTCTCTCTCCTTAGTGAGGCCCTCTGCAACTTTGTGAGACCTGGTTTCAAAATAAAGTATAAAAAATAGGGCCAGGGGCATAGCACGGAGGTAGAATGCCCCTGCGTTCAATCCCCAGTACCGCAAAAAAACAAACAAACAAACAAACAAAAAATAAGATCTCATATGATCAAAATATGTTATTTGAATGTATGAATATACCACAATGAAACCCACTATTCTGAATAATTAAAATATAATAATAAAAATTATGTCTGTTTGGAATTTGTTAAATTTTTAGCATTACATTTCCCAGTGTTACTATTTTAATTACCATCTATAGTTGGGCTTGAGGTCTTTTCCCATAGTCAACCAAATGTATTTAACCAAATGCATTTGTGACTATAGTCTGTTTTATAACATTTGTGAAATTCTGCCTTCCTTGGCAATTATTTGTCTTTTGACTTTAATAACTATAATAGCTAAACAGATAATTGTATTAAAATTTATACTAAAAGAACATGTTCTAAATTTTGGTACATCTTTTTAACTTAAATATGAAATAAGAAAATTTGAATTAGAATTTTATAAAAGTGATCTCCTGCCCCTAGGAGAGTAAAATTAGAATATCTTTTTATGATGATAATTTTACTTTATGATTTTATCATTTTGTCCTTTAATTTCCACTCTAATATAAAGTTGGCTTTTTACTATAGAAAAAGAATAGTGTGATCTCATGACAGAAAAATATAATTTGGAATGTGTTAAATTATGTCTATATTTGAGTCTTTATTGATAACTAAAGACACATGGGGATTTTTCTTACAATATGAATTAATATTCCCAATAAAATAGTGTTTCTTCCATGTAGTTTGGAATAAAAATCTGTATGTTCATTAGGCCTTTGTAACTTATCTACACCAAATAATGATAATATTGGAATTTATTTTTTTCTTCCACTGTGTAAAAGGTAGCATATTAAGTTTATTACATTTTTATATCTTATTTATAAAACTATAATTTCTCACCTTTGGGTGTTGCTTGTGTCTTCTATACAAGAAAATAATTGTGGGTAACCAATGTAATTAAGAATATTTTATTAAGAAATTTCTATAAATAGCATGTCAAGGTATAATTTCTTGTAATTACAGTATTTTTGCAATTATAAAACAATGAAAGTTATTTATGTGCCAAAAATCAAATTAACAAGAAAAATAAAGGGTGAATAATTTTTTTTACAATCACTGATTAAGTTGAATGTTTATTCTGTTCTTGTATTGAGTTCAGTTATAACAGTGAAGAAAATGTATATTGAAAGAGAATAGTATATAGAAAATTATATGAATATCAAATCTTTGTTATTAGCTTAGGATAATCAGACTGTATTCATAAGCAAAGCACACCCATAAATATAAATTTTAATGAGGTGTCACTGACTTGTTATTAACAGTCTTGATAATATGAAGATATGTTTAGTAGTATAGTCTCATAAAAAAGATGCCATGTGCATATTATAGCTAATTATTAGTAGAGATGAGAAAGGTAATAAATGTTTGAAAGTCTTAATTTGAAAATATTTTATCTAAAATTAGCTTAGTTAAAACTTGAACATTATTATTTTTTTTTTGTGGTACTGGGGATTGAACCCAGGGACATTCTACCTCTGAACTACACCCCCAGTCCTATTTTTTATTCTTTATTTTGAAACAGGGTCTCACTAAGTTGTGGAGGGCCTCACTAAGTACCTGAGGCTGGCCACGAACCTGCGATCCTCCTGTCTCAGCCTCCCAAGTACTGGGATTACAAGCGTGCGCCACCACGCCTGGCTATTGAACATTACTTTTTATTATGTTTTATGGGTTCTTTTGAGTTAGGAATGCCTGAACACCATTTGCCAGTTACTGACCCAAATCTTTTATATTTTCCTTTATTTGAACTTTTGAAAAAAGGTTATTCATATAGCACATCGTGATGTCATTCAGGCAAAAACAAGATAACACATAGTAGTTAAATATTCTAGAACATACTTTCTTTTGAGTTGCTATAATACAATAAACTGGAATTTGGGAGTTTTATTTATTTTTTGTAGGTAACATGAAAATATATTTAAGTTTAAGGGCACTTGCATTTCACCTTAATACTTCAAGAATGAATGGTAAGGTTGTTAAAATGCAAAAGGGTATACTAAAACAACCTTATCTGCTATCTAAAAAATAAGAATTTCTCCATTTTTATTTTTTTAAATATATATTTTCCATTAGCCTTTGCAATAATCAGCTCTTTAGAATAACAGAATTTTCTTTCTGCAGAAAATATTATGTATTCTCCCACAAAACCTATTCTAAAAGTGAGATATAGTTTGATAACACCTTTGTATTGGTGTTTAAGCAGACAATAAGAAGGCTTGGCGCAGTTCTGGTGGCTATGAGACAGCATTGTATATTGTGTTGGGAACTAAACATATGCAAAATAATGGTGAAGTGAGAAATAGCAATGCTGCCCTTGCAATTAATTACCATCATCTTAAAGTTAATGTGTCTGGTGTTGCATGTATTCAAATGATTCAAGTTAGAATTTCATGCATGCTATTCAGAAACATTGTTACATTGAAGGATTTCCTTAGTTTACCTGAGCCTCAATTTCTCCACATGAAAGATGTGGTAATAATACCAACTTACTATGATTATTTTGAAAAATAAAATGGATAATAACTCTATTGTACTTAAGACAGGATACTACATGACCCAGAGCAGGCATTAATTAAATGAGTGTTACTGACATTACTAGAAACAATTTGTGTCTGGTCTCTCCTAGGACAAATTGGGATCTAGTCTTTTTTATGGTTCATGGGGAGACAGAGAGTAATGGGAGGGAAAGATTGCTTTATCACATTTATAAATTGCTTGTCTACACAAAGTTTTGTGTCATTAGTTGTTTAGACCTAGGAAGTAATTTTCCCACGGAAACAATGCTGTGAATGGTAGTTAGGTTCTCAGACAAAGCTCACAGAGTTCTATTTAGGCCATAACATAGTTGAAATAGAGAACACAAAGAAAAAAATGAATTCTTTATATTGAAATTTTGGATTGACTAAAAAAAATTAAAGATGGAGGAATGTCCACTCATAAACTGATAGAAGTACTTAAGTGCCAATCTTTACAAATTGCTAGAAGCAGAATGAAAGCTTTGGAGGGACCAGTTTTAAACCACTCCCAATTTTGGGGATTTATCTCCAGGAACCCTGTGAGGTTCTCAATGTGAATATCCTAGAAAAATCCTGCATCTCCTCATATTTTTTATGGTTAGATATAGAATGTCCCCTGAAGAGCTCATGTATTAATGTTCAGAGTTGTTGTAATTCAGTCATGATTGTTGTAATCTCTTCAGTGTGTAAAGCCATTGTAATGGATTTACTGGGTGGTAGCCTAGGCAGGTAGGGTGTGGCTGGAGAAGGTGGGTCCCTGGGGGTGTGGCCTTAGGAACTGTGCTTTTGTCTTTGAATCCCCTAGCTTCTTTTTGCTCTCTGTCTTGCTACCAGCCTGTGGTGTGAGAACAGAGCCTTGTCCTTTCCCTCTCTCTGTTTCCCGCTGCCATGCCTTGAGATCTGCAGAGCCCAGTCTGACATGGACTGAATGCTGACAGCTCCAAAAAACTGAGAGCAAATAAATCTTCCTTCTTCTAAGTCGTGTGGTCAATTCTTTTATATTATAGCAGTGAGAATGTTGACCGAGACATATTTCCTCTTTTAAATGGGGATACAGAAGAAAGACAATGAGTAAGCATTTTAAAATACATCTAGAGAAAATCATGCAAAAAAATCATCCTGTTCTAAGTGAGAAACAACCTTACAAGAGCATTATCTCAGAGGGATATTAGCCAACTTTATCTCCTCTAGCCTTCCCATCTCTGCTAAGATGAAGGGAATAATGATAATAATATAATACCAACAACACCAGCCTAAGAAACATTTCTTATGATCACAACCCCACACATTGTAGACCTACTAAGATATTGAGATTTATTCATAAGATACAGAAGACTTCCCTCTTCGCCATACCTTACAACATATATTACCCATCATAAGACTACAGAAGAAACAAGAAAATGACTTAGCTCTATACAGGAATTTGTTCAAAATTTATATATTAACGACAAATGTATTAATGCAAAAATTAACATTCAGATAGGAAAAAAAGACCAAGGTATCATGTAAGGGTGCACGGAGAAGGAAGAGGTCAAATGGCCCGGTAAGTTGAGTATATAGAACTATAAGACTTGTCATTGCAAACTTCAGAAGACTGAAAGAAAGAATAATGATAATTAATATTTTTTGGAGCCAGGCATGGTGATACACACCTGTAATCCTAGTGCTTAGAAGTCTGACAGGAGGATTGCAAGTTTGAGGACAGCCTAGTAACTTAGTGAAAGTCTGTTTCAAAATAATAGACAAAGCTGGACATGGTAGCACATGCCTGCAATCCTAGTACTTGGGAGGCTGAGACAGGAGGATCACAGGTTCAAGACCAGCCTCAGCAACATAGCAACAGTCTCAGCAACCTAGCAAGACCCTGTTTCAAAACAAAACAAAACAAAAAGGGCTGGGGACATAGCTCAGAGGTAGAATGCCCCTGGGTTCAATCCACAATGCCATGAACACATAAAAATAAGTAAATAAAAATAAAATGAAACAATAAAATAGAGCTGGGGGTGTAGTTCAGATGTAGAATGCCCCTGGTTTCAATCCCCAATACCACAAAAATTAATAATTATATATTAGAGAATTATAGTGTTCTAAGTACTCTATATGTATTATATCATTCAATCCAATTATTATCTTAATTTTACAGATAAGAAAATAGGCATTGAGAGATTAGGTTAAATTTAGTTGAGGCCAGCATAATTCCTAAGTGGGACATTTAGGATAAAGCCTTGAGCACTTTAATTTTCACATCCATACATCCATACCCTTAATCATTATAAGAAATTTAATGGTGGAGAGTTGGAAATATGTCCTTTAAGGGGTAGAATTAGACAAGTTTGCCAGATAGCATTTCTATTGTTGAACCTATTACTAGAGATCCTGGTTACTCAATGTAAGAATAAGTAAGAGTTATGAAGCTGCTGTCATGATCTCGAGGTGGGCCGTGATTTTCCTTGAACGTGTCTCTCCCTTTTCTTGAATTAAACCTCTGTATTTTTTTCTGAAAAAAAAAAAGAGTTATGAAGATTGGAAGGTAAGGAGTTATCATTATCTATGTAATAATCAATATAAAATTATTGCCGGGCGTGGTGGCGCACTCTTGTAATCCCAGTACTTTGGGAGGCGGAGACCGGAGGATCCAGGTTCGCGGCCAGCCTCAGCTCTCTCTCTGTCTCTCTCTCCCTGTCTCTCTCTCTCTCTCTCTCTCTCTCTCTCTCTGTCTTTCTCTCCCTGTCTCTTTCTCTCTCTCCTTAGTGAGGCCCTCCGCAACTTCGTGAGACCCGGTTTCAAAATAAAG